>OMNZ01015624.1:0-21338 GCA_900303255.1 Lesueurigobius sanzi | reverse complement strand
TGGTTCCCAAACCAAATCCCCTCCGGCCCCTGACTGCGCCTAGAAATCCTGTCCATAAAAGTAATGAACAGGACCGGTGACAAAGGACAGCCCTGGCGGAGGCCAACGTGCACCGGGAACAGGTCTGACTTACTGCCGGCAATGCGAACCATGCTCCTGCTGCGGTCGTACAGGGAACAGATGGCCCTTAGAAGGGGGCCCCCGACCCCATACTCCCTTAGCACCCCCCACAGGACACCACGAGGGACACGGTCGAATGCTTTCTCCAGGTCCACAAAACACATGTGGACTGGTTGGGCGAACTCCCATGAACCCTCGAGGACCTGATGGAGGGTATAGAGCTGGTCCAGTGTGCTGCGACCTTCAGTGAGAATGTACAACGTAAATAGTGTTGAAAATAAACAGCTTTGCTTCATAAAAGGCTGGGGACACAAGAAAGACCTCTACCTTTGGGGTTAGGTTATTGCAGTATTTAAAATTGCAAGGTTGATTCGATAACGATTAATCTCGCAGCCCTAAATCAAATGCATCATGTCTGTACTATTCAACAATTTCACTTTACTTTACAAATTATTTTTCATCTTTTCCTTCTCTGCGTCTGGAAATGCACACCTGTAACAAAACCAATTTCCCACCAAATATGTATTCTGAATGAAAGTAATATGGAAGATCAATTTTACGCTTTGAATTTTTTTAACACTGAAAAAACATGTTTGATTTGTTTTGTTTTAGAACCGAAAAAACATGCACATCCAGTCTGAATCGGTGTGCATGATCGAAAGGGAACACAAGAATGAGAAAAAATATGTGTCCGCACAACTGTGTAGCTCCCAAGAAATGTTTCTATTTACTTACACCACGCGTGTTACCTTTCGGGCATTGGCCTGTAGTAAAGTTCCTGGACATCAAGACCTGAGCAGAGTTAAACCAACCTCTGGTTCATCAGGAAACAGTACAAGGACCAATCATTTGTTAATCCCGCCCACGAAAAACATCGGCCAATAGGAAACGTCTTATGTCTCTCTTTTTCAGTCTCTAGGATCGATTGCTCAGGTCTTGATGTCCAGGAAGTTGACTGAACTTTTCACTGCGAATTTCACACTCATTTTTTTCTTCTGTGATTTTACACTTTTAATTTAGTCTTTTGTATTTAATGGATTGAAAAATAATGAAGTGAATATTTAAAAGGTGAAATTTTTAAAGTAAAACAATGAACTGAAAGTTAGTGACTGAAGTTTGGAGGAAAAAAATTCCAACATGTTATTTCAGTATTAAAACAATTCAAAGCATAATATTCAAAGGCATTTAAAATTCACAGTGTGATGACACAAAACATCTTCCATAGGGTAGCCTGTAAATAATGCAGCACACAACAATGTACAAACCACACAGGTCATGATGGGTTGCCATTCTTCTCGGAGACTTAATTTGCTATTCAAAATGTTCTTTTTGCATCCTGGGGTTACAGGGCGGCCGTAACTTGTAACTCCAACTGTCACAGCAGGCTAGTTTGCATAAGGAAATACAACACCATCAGACCTCCACTGAACATGCTACACTCCACGGTTTATCCGCTATTCTCTCTACTGTCACGAGTGTTGTTAGCATGGAAGTTATTCACAAACACAGTGGATCATCGCTCACTTTTTTGTATTTTTCTTGTTTCCTTTCAGATTAGACACTACACTCATAGACTTTAGTGACATGAAGTGCCAACGCGGCGACCTCAGTTTCATCTTCAATGGCAACGCTATCCCCTCGGAGTCTTTTGTGGTGCTGGACAACGAGCAGAAGGTTTACCAGCGAATCCATCATGAGGTTTGTGCGAAAGTAAACGCAAAACGAACCATGCAAACCACAGTGGTATCCAGGTTATGTCATACTTCATTTGAAAGCCCAGAACTTCCAGAATTCAGTCACTGAAAAGGAAGGCCTGTACTAGCACTAATTTAGGAGGACTTGATTGGAGACGAGTACATGGATTTGTGTAGTGTGTATTTTAGGGCTGTGGTCAATATATCGTTGCGGACTACTTGACAATACATGTATCAAGACACATGTATCGTGATACGCAAATAATAAAAGAAAATTAATTTAATATGCTTGTTTGACCACTTGGCTAGTTCAGAACATATCACAACACACACAATATCTACTGCAAAAACAAGTTTAACTGGCTGAGCATATTCAGCATAATAAAAGCTTCTATTTAGTACCCCCATCATTTTTCATATAAGTTTCTGGACATTGTACCAGGATATACTTGGGTTCAGACTTTAAAATGAGCCCAGCCATGTCCGTCTAGGCCTCTGGAGGGCGGTGTAAAGTTGCGTTGAAAATTCGTGTCCAAAAGGCTAAGTTAGCATTTTACAAAACCGCTGACTCTGCACTTTACACAATCGCCCAGGGCTTCAAAACAGTACTAGGTAAAACTCGTTTTGTTTTCTTGCCTTTGTGTTTAAATAGAACCTGGAGGGCAAAAGTATGGAGTTACATTTGTGCAAAAATGAGCAAATCTATGGGGTAACATTTGGTGCAAAAATATGTTATTTTGTTTTCTTAAAGATGCAAAAATATGGAGAATAAACACAGATGGCACATAGGTCAGGTTTATAGCCTTTTATGTTTATAGAAGCATATATGAGTGGAATAATAATAAAAAAAAAGTGCATTAGTTCTTCAGAGAATGTTTAGCATATCCAAGTAAAATTGGTACTGCGTGATATCCTTAACCACTTGGTCTGGCAAGGGCTCATTTTGCTTCGTAGTTGTATCATTAGCTTAAAACGAAACACTAATTTCTGTTTACTTAGATACAACATGGATAGATGACATTTGTAAAATAATAACAGCAATTTTACCTACCCTCTTGTATGTGTGTCCTCTGTCTGTAAAGTGCAGTTGTGTGTTTGTGCAGGTTTAAAATGACATGTCTCTTTACTAAGTTAATTTATCATCAGCGAAGTCAGCCAGACCACATTTACCAACCGCAACCTTCATCTATCAAAAGACTCTTGTCGATCTATCAAACATCCCATTGAGTGTACTGTACATGCCTTAACACGATGCGCTTAATCCCTGCAAACCTTATTACGAGCCTAAATGTATCCGTGTGTGTGTTTCTTCACAGGAGTCCGAAATGGAGACGGAGGAAGAGGTGGACATTCTGATGAGCAGTGACGTTTACTCGGCCACGCTATCAACTAAGTCCATCACGTTTTCCCGAGCACAGACCGGATGGCTGTTCAGAGAGGACAAGACGGTGGGTTTAAGTGATCTTATTGCAATAAGTTGAACAATGCTGTCTGAGTCATAATTTCTGGAATCTTAAGCCCCAGACAGACAGGTAAAGAATTTGATATATCCGCGGAAGAAGAAAGAAGAAGACGAGGCAGAAAAGTCTCAGATGTGTCTTGAGAATGTTTTGTTGTCTTCAGGCATATTCCTGTCTGTTTTATTTGTGGAGTTAATGAATCAAAAAAGGATACAACAAGCTCTAGTCTATGTTAAAGTACTGGATTGGATTGATCTTTGTTGATGGTACAACTAACAGATTCAGAACAGGAATTGTTGCAGAAGATTTCGCGATACTGTACAGAGAGTTTTCAAAGCATATGCCTTTTCTTCAGGAACGTGTGGGGAACTTCTTGGCAGATTTCTACTCTGTTAACGGGCTGGTGCTGGAGTCACGCAAGCGACGAGAGCATCTGAGTGAGGAGGACATTCTGAGGAACAAAGCCATCATGGAGAGCCTGAGTAAAGGAGGAAACATCATCGAGCAGAACTTTGAGGTATATATCCTCTGTGTACCTTGACATTACAGTTCAACATGGATCAGCAGCATGTCGTTTGCCCAAGATCCTTAAACAGATAATGTAACTGAATTATGCTTGCTGATAGTTTATTCTATTCATTGAGAGAACTCAATTAGGAATATCGTAGGCAAAAATTCTTCAGTCTTCATCTGTACTCTGTAGTTGAAGTGTAGGACGTTTCGATCTTACTCCAAAGATCGAACGTTCGAACAGAGCGATCGAACGATCGAACAGAGCGAAACCGACCCGTTGTCATGCTAATGAGCCTGTACTCCTGGGAGCAGCAGGGCCATAGGCAGTATCAACGACTTAGAGAGTAGCTCAGGGAGACAATGGACCCTCGTTAAGTACTTTACCTTTAGCACTAAGAGAGGAGGGGCCTAGAGGCTGATTCCTCCTGCTGGTTCACTAGCTTTATAAACCCACAGCGTGCTCCAGACCTTCAGTAGCTGATGACGATCTTTGGAGTAAGATCGAAACGTCCTACACTTCAACTACAGAGTACAGATGAAGACTGAAGAATTTTTGCCTACGATGGACAACTCCTGTACGACTGAGAACCTACACAAATCAATTAGGAATACAAATGTTCTTGCATGCAGACAAGCAACAGTCACAACATAATCTATATACTATACGGTTTATCTTTTGTTTTTGTTTGCTAATCAAGCTGTACATTGGAGGAAACAGGCTACAAATTAGTATTGGACCACAGTTCTGTGCACAATACCAAAGTTGTGCTACAGTTTGGCGGAGCGCATGAATAAATGCTGTATTGACTGTGTCTACAGCACAACCACCAATCCAATCCTGAAACTGTCCTGTCCCGTTGGAATCTTGGGGTATGAAGTCCAGTTCAAACCAAACAACCCTCACAGTTCTCATGTTGTATAAATAGCATGGACCACTGTTAGTCAACTGAGCATGTATTTACCTACACTCCTTGCCCTATGTACTTTTACTGCCACTTTACTTTTATTTTTTTCATACTGCTCATCACTGCTCATGGATAAACACACACAGTTTGTGAGACAAGACACTTTGCAACTTTGCAAGTCTCAACACTGACCTCATGTGGCGGCAGGCACTATCCCGCACCTCTGAGCACAATAGACTGTTTCTAGTATTGTCTGAATACAAAGCCACTCACTGAAGTCTTTCAGCACCACTGGACTTTTTGTTGCCCTTTTCTGTAATTGGCTTTGTTTGTTTTTGTGTTTTTGGCCTGTTGTGTGGAAGAATGAGCTGATTTTGTTCTAAAATGAAGTCCGAGATGAAGAGGGCCAGCAGCTGTAGGATAGATGTATGTACCTCGGACAGGCCTAGCTTTGAGCCTGTGAACACTACAGGGCTTCAAAAATTGATCGCACGAATGAAGCTCAAAGCTGTTGGTGCCCTGGAATGACGGCGGGGCGGAGAGGCATACCGGCTGCTCAGGCCAGGGTAGTGTTTTCTGTCTGGACCACAACAGCAGAGTGAGAGCACTTTGTCAAAGCTCCAGACATGTCTGTGATGACAGCCCTGAGACACTGTTAAAAACAGGGCTGTGTCTCCACAAAGTCCCGTTTGTCATGTGTTAAAGACTAGAGCCCTCTCTGTCTAAAGACTTTTTCTACAATTTTCCACTTGTTTTTGTCCTAGTTGCTTTATTTAACTCAGTAAAAGGCCAGGTCAGTCAGTGCATGTCCCATTATAGGCTGGCAGTTCACTTTGGGAGAAAGCCGGAATTAAACTCCCAGTTATTTTAGAAATGTGACTAGAAAAGACTCTCATTCAAAACAATACTACAATATACATTAATGAACAGAAATAAATATCTGGATTTAAGTGTGATTTGTAATAGAAACTACAACCATGATTTAAATATATTTTAAAACAGATACACATCGTATAGACATCGTATAGACTTCGGATAGACTTCGGATAAACATCGGATAGACATCGGATAGACTTCGGATAGACTTCGGATAGACATCGGATAGACTTCGGATAGACTTCGGATAGACATCGGATAGACATCGGATAGACTTCGGATAGACTTCGGATAGACATCGGATAGACATCGGATAGACTTCGGATAGATTTCGGATAGACATGGTGTTTTTAGTCATATCATTTATGTAATTGATTGATAAAAAAAATGTAATTTTTGTTTATTATTATTATAACATTTTTGACTAGCTCCCTCTGTTCTTTTACACGTAAGGTTACTTGTAATTTTAAATGTTTTCTGCAGCCGACAAGAAGGCAATCTTTAACTCCTCCAACACTCAATACTATATCTTGGGAGGAATACATCACAGCTGACAATGGAAAGTAAGTGACCATCCTCAGTCTGCATTTACAGATCTATATCCCATTTTCTATTCTGTGTATTACATTTTTGTTATTTATTTAGAGCGCCCCATCTTGGAAGAGAGCTTGTCTGTAAAGAAAGCAAGAAGAACTTCAAAGCAACAATAGCAATGAGTCAAGACTTCCCTCTTGGCATAGAATCGTACGTATTTGGTTTGACTTTTATCAGTTGTCAGACACCACACTCAAGCGTGTGGTCACAGTAAAGTGGCATATAATAGACTATAAGGCTACAACGCCTTTTCAATATGCAGGAATTTATTTATGTTTAATTTGGTGTGTCTCAGGTTGTTAAATGTCTTGGAAGTGGTAGCACCATTCAAGCACTTTAATAAACTCAGGGAGTTTGTTCAGATGAAGCTCCCGCCAGGTTTCCCAGTCAAACTCGGTAAGTAAACGCAAACAAAATGAAAAATGTTTGCTTGTGAAATGCCTATAGCGAACACCTTCTTTTTTTTTTCCAGATATACCTGTTTTCCCAACAATCACAGCCACAGTGACGTTTCAGGAATTTCGCTACGACGAGTTTGAGCCATCTATTTTTACAATTCCTGAGGAGTACAAGGAAGACCCTAGTCGCTTTCCTGACCTTTAACTTTTGTATACACTAGCACTAAAAGGGCAATTCTTAAATTATCTAAAGGGGAAAAGACAATGAAACATTAGGTATGAACAATCCTAGCCTCTTAATTCTGTGAAAAGGGTGAAAAACTTCAAATGGGGACGAGCCGAGTTGAGCGGTCCCTTGCAGTCCATTGCGCATGTGCTAGAGCCGTCAAGGGCATTGAAGTTCTGTATTTAACAGATCATGGTGTCCACTGGGCACAGATGAGCAGTGAGTCGACGCTTTGTATGTAAGTGTGTATGTACAGCTTATAAAGGGACTGTAATTAGCTGACCGTAGTCAATCACTGATGCGTATAAGGGAGGGATTCCACTTAAACTGACTTTTATTTGTGTTCAGTTTGGGGACACTTTGTAAGAGTTGTTACCCTGATCATTTGTTGAAAAAAGAACATTCATTTTTAGCTTTTAACTTGTATTTCTCTGAAAGTTAGTGTTGTTCCAAAGATGTGTCAGACTCAGCTCTTTTGATTCTGACTGCTACTACTTCAGTGAAGTAGATACAAAATGAAATCACTTTAAAACTCAATGTACTGATATTGGGTTTTACAGAGCATGGTACTTGGTACTTCATGAAATGTTAGACTCCACTAAGTGAGAGACTTCACTTTGTGTGATCTTCAATTTAAGTACTGTATTTTACTGTCAGTTTAATATTGGCAAATTTGCTAATGCTTCAGATAAAAAAGTGTCACAAATCTGCCCTCTGTAGGGTCTACAAAAAACAATCTTGCAATTGTAATAAAATGTTGCAGATATTCTGAAACTGCTTCTGGCAGTTTTACACAAAATGGAAATCTGGACAGTATGTAAATACAGTACATATTTATTGTCTCTTTTTGTCTTCATTTGTGTGAGAGAGAGAAATGTATTTCTGTGCAGTTTTAATTTGTAAAAACAAAAATAGTGAGTCATTGGTATTTTTGTACGTATTTTCTTTATTTGAAAACTTTAATAATCAGATCTTCAAATGTGTGCGTACAAAATCTATTTACACAAATGTGAAAAGCACAAAGGAAATTGAAAATCTGAGAACTTTGGATCTGTTCTTATCTGCTGCTATGGCTTGGAGCCTCACTGTGGATACAATGTACTTCTTTGGAAGGTCCTTTGAACTTCTGAATGCTCAACTACAAAGAACAAGGTATTTCATTATATAAAAATGGTGCATTTCTCTGTCAGCACTGGCATAGCCATCGTATATGTGCCTCCACACTAACTTTTGTTGAAAATTCTGTTCCTTATTCAGTTCCTTCAGCTTATTTGTTTTGAATATTAATCACCATTAATTGTCAATTGTATAGCATTAACTGTTAAAGTCTGCTACACTATTTTTATATATAAAAAAATAAATGATATGCCACAACTTGCTTTTCAACTCAATTTTATAAAATTTGCATCACAAATTTATCTCCTGTAAAAAAAGGACATTTCATTGCAACATTTCAACTAGATTACGTTACACCGTACAAATGGTGGTACATACAAAGGGGAGCTGCCACAGCATTACATGAAAGCAAACTGGTTTAGCAAACACCTGAAGGTACAGTGACCAAACAAACAGAATCCTGACACGTGGTACTAATTAATGCTGTGTTTTGTCAGGAAGAAAAAAATACAACCTTTTAAACCACAATATTTAAAACCATCTTTATTTTCATCCCCATCTTCTAAGACAACCAACTTTACAGTTAAAACAGTACATTGTAAGTTTAGGCAGACATTACGGGACTATTAAAATAGCAAGACCATGGTATATCAGTGTCCGATTGTTAGTCACTCATCTCCATGTCCTCTTGATGGTGATCATCTCCGTTTAATTTGGACTTTTTAGGGACTCTGTTGACTTGGCCTTTAGGGGAGGAGTTTGAGGCCGAGTCACTTTTCCTCTCATCGTCTTCCGCCTCCGCTTCTTTCTCACTGTCGTAACCTTGTTCTTCTTCATCATAGTCCCTGGTCACCTGTTGGAAAATACCACAACTACAATCTGTTGGGGGCTAACAAGGCTTGGTCTTAGCTTATAAAATTAATTCTACCTGGAGAAATGTATGCCTACATAAGTGAAAACCTTAAATACAAACCTTCACGTCTCCCTTTTCGCTGTCAGACTTGTGCTCACGATCTGGTTCCTTCTCTTTCGTTTTCTTTTTTTTGCTACTGGAGTGCTCGCTCTTATCTCTGCTCCGTTCCATGTCCTCTCGCCGGTCCCGTTCCTTTTCACGTTCCTTATCCTTCTTTTTCTCTTTTTTATGACTGAACACAAACACAGACTTTAGGACTTTCTTTGCTGCCTCGTCTTCCTAACTGTAAATACAAAACCTTACCGCCGGGGAGATGGAGATCTGGAGAGCTTTTTCCGAGGCGAGCGAGACGCACTGCGGCTTCGACGGTGCCTCCTGAAAATAAAAAACATCTCTGATCAGACTTGACAACACATTATCTTTTAATTAGTTTAGTTACCAGGGATATGCACAGATAGAGCTCTGGTGGTGCCCTTTAAGTGTCCTTATTCCAAAATATAGGCCAATATTGTTTTTGTTTTACTGTGCTTTCATATTTGCCAACAGTAGGCTAACATCTGCTGAAACAGACACTTCCTTCCTCCGGTCTCTCGCTCCGTGCTGATGTGTGGCCAGAGCAATGGGCAACAGTATGCACTGTCCCATGTGTCCCCCAATTCAGAAGGCAGTAGGACTATAGCCTGTCACTGCAATATGTGTAAATATTGAATAACCTTTATGCATGGACTAGTGCAGCATTATTATAGGGAATGAAAATGAATGCATTTTGGGATGGTCTGGCCAGCGTCAGCAGTAAGAAAAAAGTAACTAGCCGTTCTTAATGAGAGCTATTAGTCAGAGCCACTCACTATGGACCAGGTCAGAGCAGGATGTGAGCTGCAAGGAGAGGAGGAAGGGTGAGGTATATGTATTATTTATTCATGAGGACAACAATGCCATTGGACAAACCAGGTGTAAGTTTTAAGTGTAGTATGCTTTGAACTGTCAGTGTTACAATAAAATAATTAATTAAAATGTTTGTCCGTGTGACTGTTGCATTGTTTTGGCATACTCACCGGGTAATACTTCGGGACCTCCTAGCGCTGCTGTAGCTCTTTGGGGGCGTCTTTGATCGCTTCTTTGACTTCTCCTCTTTCCTTTTATCCCTAGGGAGGAAACATAATATGAGCACAATAGACTATACTGTCCACTGAAGGTTGACTGGTTGCAACGGGAAAAACCTCACTGACAAAACTACACACTGAAGTGGGGTACCTTGAGCGACTGCGGCGGCTTCTGTCTCGTGAATGGGACTTCCTCCGCCGTGGGCTCTTGGACCGCCTTCTGCTTCTTGAATGAGATCTGCGTCGTGACCTGCTCTTGGACCGTCTGTCAAAAAAATATCACATTTAAACCCAATATTGATTTAAATGTAAGCCCAAATGCATTTTTTTGACCCCTCCTCAAATAAAAGGCAGGTTTATTCAGCCGGTGTGTGGTCTAATGAAGCTGTGGCCTTGAGATTGCTAGTAGTTGTGTAATTATGAATATACAAGTCAATGGGAAGGTATAAATATGTGTAAAACAAGAATTTCAATTCCCTGGGGGGCATTAAATACACTTTTGGGTCTTTGGGGCTTATCAACAGACTTTGTTGTCACCTAAGTTCGTCACTTCTTACCTGTGCCTCGAGCGAGATGTGGACCGTCTCCGTCGCGATCGTGAACGGGAGCGGGAACGTTTGCGCTTGCCATCCTTCTTACCTGTAAAAAACACAGATAAGAAGAATGTCAACAAACTTACAAACACTAGTAAAGTGCTGCAGTGACAGTCTGTATGAAAGCTTACAGAAAACACATTTGGCAACAACATAAAATAAGACAAATGTATTTACTTCCTGGTTCGATGGCAGCAGATATCAAGGACTGAGCCTCTCGCACCCTCTTCATTGCTTCTTCAATCTCCTTGTTGGAGGCATCGGTCTTTAAGCCTGGTGAAAAGCCGAGCCCGGCCGCTAAGGGATTTAATCTGCAAGTAACATTAGTTCTTTGAGTTGGAAACAGAAATACAAAACAAATTACCAAAAGGTAACACATGGAGATAAAAAATGTCTTACTTTGGGTCAATTGACTGCATAAGCTTGAGGAAGTCGGCAGACAGAGCCTGGAAATTACAAGTTAAAAAATGATTTAACTTTTTTTAAATTAATCACACAAGTAATATCCACTTCATTGGTCTTCACCTGAGGGTTCATGGTAAGGCCTGGCAATCCCATGGCAGCCATTTGTTCAATGGTCGGTGTTCCCAGGCCAAACGGTGATGCGCCCATCTGTGACAAAATGTAGTTTAAATCAGTCATTCACGACCGTTAAGGGGGACCCACCATTATCACAGGGCCCGAATTAAAACTTAATTTGTGATATATAATGTAAAATATTGTATTTCCCCCACAAATTGTTATTGGATATGTCTTTAAAGCAGAAATAATACCGGTAATCATAACCGCTCGATAACCGACTATGGTATCGTTTTGGTGCATTTGCAGAAGGAAAATATTTTGCCTGACTAACCAGACGCTCCTGCTTTCTTTCAAAAGGAGGACCGTCTGGAGGTCTGCTCACAGCC
Source organism: Lesueurigobius sanzi (assembly GCA_900303255.1). Taxonomy (NCBI): domain Eukaryota; kingdom Metazoa; phylum Chordata; class Actinopteri; order Gobiiformes; family Gobiidae; genus Lesueurigobius; species Lesueurigobius sanzi. The sequence continues at coordinate 9,919 of OMNZ01015624.1, read as the reverse complement.
CATTACGTATGACCCAATTTAGTGAACATCGAGCCAATCACAGAAACAGATTTATAACCTGGCACTTAAATGCAGAAGTCTGAACACTCAATGTTCCAACTTCTTATTTAAATAGTTTAGTAGGTCAGCTGTTGATTTGGCAGAAGAGGACATTTTCTAGCCTAGTCGAACCTTTCTCTGGTTAATCTATCTGTCAATCACGCCCTTTTGAACTCAGATGGCGCTGACTCACAGACTTGTCTTGTAAAGCGTCTGGCTGGCCAGGCCAGAAAATATATTGTTTAAAAGTTCTCTAGGAAAGGCTCGTCATGACCCACTGAAAATGGTTCCGCAACCCACTTTTGGGTCCAGACCCACCAGTTGAGTACCACATAAATTGTGATACAAAACCATACAGTAAAAATCTCAGATTTTCACTCACTGCAGCTAAAGGATTCGGCGTTGGAAGAAGTCCTCCTCCGGGCATCATTCCTGCCACAGCATTGGCTGGAGCGAGCAGCGACATAGCTTTAGATTCATCAGGAATCACTCCTGGAGAACAACAGCAAAATTTCAAGATGTACTCCAAGACAACACAAATACATTCAGACAAGACTTGTAGACAAGCCACCCCCAGTCTAACTACACTGTAGTAAAAAATAAGGAAATCCACTAAGCCTTGTCTGTAAGTCCTGGGCCCTTGTGAAGTTTTTGTGAAAGTATCACAGTAGGATTAGCAGTTCTGGTATAATCACAATACAAACATTGTGGTCAACACTGCCAAGATTTTATCACCTTTACTTGTTTTTTAAGTCATGAACCAAACGTAAGCAAGCACAGCCAGTTGTCCCGTGGGATGTGCTCTCAACTTTCATTAGATGTTATATGAACAATCGACTCGCGCCGGCTGCTTCGCTATAAAGCACACAAAAACATTGAGATACAGAAAACAAAGTTCATGATTTTTAGTTGGAAACAGAGGCACATTTCAACAACTCTTACTATTACCAGCATAAATCTTATTTTTTTCTGGTGATCTTGTAAGTGTTAAATATTCAATCATCTGTCTGCTTTTAATCATTTCACCACAAAAATACTTACGCTGCAACATCTTACTCAGTTTTTACCCAGATTAACCAATAAGAGCAACAAGTAACTATTTAGACTTGCAGCAACTAAGGCAAAACATAACAAAACATTAATTAAAAGTAAAAGTTTTTTTTTTAATGAAGATTGTTATCCATGTGCATATAAAAATATGTGTACTGCATAATGCATTTTATATTTAGGGGATAAAGAGAGAGAGAGAGAGAGAGAGAGAGACACACATTCGCGCGCACACACACACACACTCGAAACATAAAAGGACACTTGAGAAACAGGATAAGGCTGCAGTAGACAAAACTGTTGGTGGCAATGGCAGCGGGGCCTGGTATATAGGGCTGGCTGAACCAGGAAAAAGAACTGTAAAACACAACAACAAAAGAAACACCACTGTTAAATGTCAGATTCACTTTTCTTCTTTTGGAGAGGCTCAATAAAAAGCATATTTATTCACTGCTATTGACCAGATTCTATGAAACGTGTATGTTATAGAGGTTATGCACATTTTAATCTAAATAGAACCTTCAACATTGCAAATAGAGGGGCAAATCAGTGAATAACAATTCAAACTTGCCACTCATTTTGCTGCTTCCATGCTGGTGCTATGTTATGACATCACACACATAACCTCTATTGAGGATTGATAACACACACATTATTAAACACTTAATAATTTGTGTTTCTATTAGATGTTGATTCTCCCAGCAAAACACACACCTGATGCAGTGGTCGAGGCCATAGGCGCCGATCCTGTGGGTGCTGCGGGGCTCAAGCACCCAGGCGACTTTGCCCTGATCGCAAAATGATTCAGTAAATAATATATAACCTGTAAATCATGATAGCGGTCTCTTTTTGTATTCTCTGCACACACTCAAGCGCGGGTCAGACTATTAGATTAATAGGAGCAAAGCTGCAGCGCCGACTAGCTCAATGGGCTAGAGTGACCTACCAGTAAACAAGAAGTCGTGAGATCGAGCCTGGGCCTTGCCTATATTTTCTGGCGACCCAGGAAAAAACATAAATCGGCGCCTATGGTCGAGGCTACATAATGCAGGCACATTTCACCTGTTGCAAAAGGTTTTGTAGATCACAAACAATTTTGTAGAAGATCAGAAACAATTTTAAAATGTCAAAATCTTCCTTTAAATTACATTTTGAAATGGACATTCCTGATCCACATAGTTTATCATTCATTGGAGAACTGAGTAATAACGGTCTGAATCATCAAATACTTTTTTTTCATGGAGAAACAAGGGGGTGCTTGCAACACTGATGCCATTATTTTGTTCTATTCTCCAGATGGCACCAGAAGACCACCTTCAGCCAGCAAGAAGGGGGCTCTCTGCAAATGACTTGTCCACTATGAAAACCACAACACAAATAACAGAAAGAGAGAGAGGTTTACAGCTAGTCTGCAAAACATGGAGACAAATTAAATTTCTTTTCGCTAACAAACCTAACATGAAGCATAGCATAGCTACTGCTTGGTACGAAATGCAAATGCTTGCCAGTCTATTATATACAGCTATTTTCTTGTCAACCATATTTAGGCGCATATGACTGAAAAATAGAACACTCACCTTCTGCAAAGGGGACTACAATCAGCGCTCTATCCACGAAGACTGTGTTAGTCAGGTGCTGGGACACTCCCACCGACTCCGGCTCAAGGAACTTTACAAAACAGACACGTGAAGTCACAGGCAAGGGAGAGTCACTGGAAGAAAACACAGATAAATTGTGCAAAGAGAACAGACAAACCCAAGAGACCATCTGCTGGCAACCATGAAATGTGTGCTGGAAAGACTGACATTTGAAACTGAGAATAAACACTGGCTGTCCAGTGATGCTCCTGCAGATAGAGAGGTTCCATGTATCAATTAAAGTAAAGAGAGGGTTTCTATTTAGACTCTCATACTGTGTCTAAACCAGAAACACACATTGAATGCATTACGGAAATATTATCTCCAATAAAAATGGATAAAGTGACCCCTAGTACCACTGTCCCACCTGAAGACGCTCAACAACCTGTAGTGCATGGGTGTCAGACACATGGCCCGCGACTTGTAGAGTGAAAAGTCTCTACCCCATTTCTGTGAGGAGAGGTTGTGATTTTTTAAAGAAATAGCCAAAATGGTCACTCCAGCTGCTATGGGGAAGCCAAAATAAAAAAGGAAGGAATTTCACACTTTTCCAGCAGAGGGCACTGACTGTACCATTATACTGTCAATTATAAAAGCTACACAAACAGAAGGTGTACTGGTTACAGGCTACTTTCAAATTGTGAGAGTTTCTTTTTTTTGTTTATTTAAAGGATAAGAGTAAAGCAATAACAACATAGCCTGTGTTCTAACTTAATTGTTTAGGGAGACAAAAGCTATGATTAGAATATGGTCATCTAAAATACACCAGATTGCACCAAATTACATCTGTGTAATTAATTAAACATTTCCTGGGGCAGGACACCGAGCCAGACACCACAAAAATATTGACCTCACCATTTCTACAACGCTGGTTATGGCCCTGGCAACAGAGGCTTGTAAAGTGTGCAAGCAATTATTATGATCATTATTATTATTATTATTAAGTCCTGAAGGGCTTTTTGTCAATCAGTGCTATTTTTAAATGTTAATCAAATGTGCTGAATTATCACAGTGATCCTTATTTTTATTGATTTATTAAAAAATGTTTTCTCAATAGTATTTTCCTCTTTACAATATGTGGCCCATGACCCCCGTCGTCTGTGAATTTCATGAGTTTGACACCCCTGCTGTAGTACAGTGGTTCCCAAAGTGGGGGTCGGGACCCCCAGGGGTGTCGCGAGGCCCTAACCTGGGGGTCCCCAGATGAATTCAAGATAAAATATAAAGACAAAATAATGTGTGTTAATATAATGTTTAGTTTAGGACAACATATATTGTTGTTATAAATGCAATAGTACATATACTTTTAATGTTTTTCCGCTTGAAATAGTTGTAAGAGGAAGTTACTTTTTACAGTGGGGGTCCCGAGTCATTCAGATGTTCATTTTGGGGGTCGCGGCCAAAAAAGTTTGGGAACCCCTGCTGTAGTATCAAGAGTGTAAAATACGGGGGGGATAGGGGGGTTATAACCCCTCCAATATTTAAACCTGACTAAGTTAACCCCCCCAAAATTTTTGTCCAAACAATAGGGGGCTCAGTTTCGACCCCCCCAATATTCGATCAAAAGTTACTCCCTTGTGTAGTATACAGTGCACATGAGGCATTTATGACAGAGCATAACGGCCGACTGCATTCATGTTGTTTCAGTTCAGTTAAACATGTCAGATTAAACTAGGGCTGAAACAACTCATCGATACTTTAGTAGTTGATTCATCGTTTCTGGGACATGCACAGACTCAGACAAAGCAAGGATTACATTAAAATGTTGTAGTTTTGATTGAAAAACTATTTTATCTCCAAAAGATTCTTCTACAAGATTTTTCTAAATATTTCACCTCTTTGTCCAAGATAAGAGATAGATGAAGACCATTAATCAGAGCAGAATCAGCCCTTGTCTGTCTGTCTGTCTGTCAGATCCTATGGCAAAACCAATTTAGAAATAAATACAGTAAGAACTCTCTTTCACTTTCACCATCCCAGACTGAACTCCAGAGGTTTTGAGCTTTCAAATGAGGAATGGCATGTTCACACATCGTGAAACTTGCACTAAAAGACTATATAGGTTTTCTATATCAAGACGTCTTCAAAGGGCATTTTAGCTCCATGTGGCAAAAAGTTTATAAAAACATACAATTGTCATGCACCGTTTGTAGCCAACAATTAGTCATAACCGACTAATCAAAAAAAAAAAAAATCGATACCAAAATGAACCTCAGTAGATTAGACGCAACTTCCAGACAACAAGTTTGTCTGTCTATTATTATTGGACGTAACATCGACGACTATGGTGGTGCACGTACCACAGTTTGAGAAACGCGGGACTAGAGGAGACCCATGGAGGAGACGCAGACGGAGAAAGGGGGGAGTGGGTAAAGGCTAGCATTAGCACACGGGACTGCTTTTGCGGACGGGCCTCAGTCAATCACCTTGTAATAATGTGATGCAAAAACAATTGCCAGAGATGGATGTGGCATACTCACTCCGGTGGAAACAGCCTGAGCTCCTCTATGGTCCCCAGGAACCCAAACAAGATCCGCATTTGTTCGGAGGTTGTGCTCGGTGATACATTGGTCACCTGAATGACGTGCGTGCTCATTTTGCAAGAGTCCTCGGCGAGCTGGTCCTCCCCCCGGAGTACTCTTCAGTTTAAGGATAGATCGTAGCTGGGTCTTTTGCACAAAAACTCAAAAAAGACGCACCAAGGATATTTTTCTCATACATTACACGGTTCAGTATTCGCTGCAGTTCGACTAGCTGCTGTGGCAGTGGCTGCTATTACAAGGTTGCCAATACCGTCATCAGCCTTTAGCATATGGCGGTGCGGATCACATGGGGACGGGTTGATTATATCTATGGTGGCAGGCAAAGCACTTCAATAAAACACTAGATAGGACATGGCCATAGTAATACATTGGAACCTATGGCAAGCTCTGGCGGCCATGTTGTGATTGTCCCTTTAGACCTAGTGCAATGTAAATGAATAGGAAATGGCACTTATTGTTATGCTTTTTAAAATAATTCTGTTCATTTCATGACTTTTTTCCAAATACTGTCTGACCTAATGTCTAGTCAAACTAGAAAATTTAGTTTTTGCAATATTTTATTTTATTGTTTGATATCTTTTATGTGCAAAAATACCTCCCTATTCTCACTTTCTAAATAATAATTTTGCTTGTATGAGCACAGTGCTGAAAGAAGAAAATTAAGAGTTTATTTGCAAAAACAGATAAGTGCCATTGACAAAAATCAATATATGCTTGTAATTTTGTCTTTGTCTAGGTGTGTTTTTAATGACCAGGTCTATTTTAGTGAATCAGAAATATGAAGACACTTGTTATGGATCAAATTGATTCAACTTTACTTCCACTGGTGTCCCCTGTAGAGCACAGCAATGAATATCGAAAACTGTATTGTAAAAAATTCAAAACGGAGATATCTGTTTTTGCAAATGAACTCTTCAAATACAGTACACATAATTTGACCAATATTTAGTGAGCTTGAGATAGTGATATAGTAGAATGAATGGTGCAAAATTTACAATTCTGAATTTCCCTATAGACTCAATGCAATGCAACCCAGTGTTGGTGAAAACAAAACCAATATCTGTGTATATCACACTTTTGCCTCTATAGGCAGGTTATCATAATAGTCAAACGACATTTCATCACAATGTGACATCATAAAGATCCTCTCAAACCAAATGATAACCACTCACCGATTTGTGACATAATGTCGGAATTGTCAATTAGTGCAAAGACATACGAAACAACAGTCCTTTGAAGATTTACAAAACTCCATATTGCAGAGTAAATTTATATGCCTTGACTGATGACTTGACTCATTTGATGGATGCTTGATATAGATATTTTGTTTTGTGTTTGTACCGACCTCTGAGACGACTCCTGTTGTGATATTGGGCGTTACAAAAACAAATTGATTGAATTGATTGATTGACTGAGATATCTGGACTTACCAGCAATACAACAAATCCAAAACAAAATAGTGTACCTCAAATTCTTATGTTTTATCAACGGAAACCACATCCCCGATTTTACATTACATGCTATTAGCGTTACTAGACAATTACAAGATGTCCGCCACGTTAAAGAGCGCCACGTCCGATCTAGAGTAGCAGGGGACAGTTGTGAACGGAAAACGAGCATATCTGGCAACAGGCTAACCTCGGTGGGCGGGGCATAGTTTGTGAGAGCACTGAGCTATGTTGCTAATGGTGTGATGTATGAATGTTTGCTGCAGAGCTGTTTGCCGTCGTTGCGAGCTACAAAACAGGGATATGCACAGACTGAGGCCTGTCTTCGATAGGTAACGTGCATTTGGCTCGGTATTGGCACTGGATCAAATACTAATTGAAAGCGGATGCGGATCTTCGTCTAGCATGATACTTGTAGCTTGGATCCCTAGTAATCTATGGCTTAGCTTTGTGTCATATGTTGCTAGAAGCTGCAATAATAAATTAACTAACCTACTCATGTGATCATGATGTTATGTGAATATCTCTATATTCTTAATTGCCAATTTCTGAATTAGCTTTGTTGCCATGGTTTACAATAGTTTCCAAGTGCATTTTTTCAGTTAGAACAGGGAAGGTGGGACAAATTCCTGCTAAAGCTGCTTGGTTTTGCATTAAAGCTCTGCTAATAATTGTATATTAGTAGTGTTGTTCCGATACCATTTTTTCTCCACCGATCCGATACCGATATTTGGACTCAGAGTAGTCGCCGATACCGAGTACTACTCCGATACCACGGTGTAAATAAAAACACTAGCAAAAGTCTGTAAAAAGACGCCAAAGCCCATAGCACATGGCTCATTCTGCATATAAAATGTATTCTGTCGATGTTCTGTTTCTACTCTAAAGATTAAATGAAAGCAAAAAAGGAAAATGTATCTGCTGTGAGGTTAGAGGTTTTAGTGTCTGCAGAGCCCAGAAAAACACATTGTGGTATCGGAGAGGTTTTGGTTCAGGTACTCGCCGATACCTGACAAATCTGTGGTATCGGCATGAAATCCGATACCAGTATCGGTATCGGAACATCCCTATATATTAGATTAATATTGTTTATTTTTTATAGGTTCATCAATGGAAATGTCGACCAATTTGACATGATCAACATGGTATTCCAGGCCCCATTCATACCCCCATTCTCATGACGATAACCAGAAGGAATGGGCATCCTCAGAGCTGTGGCCAGAACCATGGGCAGGATCAGTGCTTTTAGATCCTATCAGTTTGTTGTTCTTCTGGCAGCTGCTCTCGCTGTGGTAGCGTTTTACTACTTTGGCACAGAGAGGCAGAATTTTTCCACCACAACAAAACGAATCAAGCAAACCCAAGCCAGTCATCATAACACCAACAGTAATGATGCAGACCTCATAGTAGACGCCAAATTCATGCATTCACCAGAATCTGAGGAGCATACCGAAGAAGAGCACAATGAAGTGGTGGAAAATGCAAGGACTAAACCAAGAAAAAAGAAGAGTGAAGTGGCTGACCAACATTACCACGCACTTATGATGTTCACCAAAGTGGACAAGAGTCGGAGCCTGCAGGATAAGTTCAAAGTGGCCATGTTGTCAATGGTGAAACATGCACAATTTCAGGATGGGGAGGTGCTAGTTCTACATTTTGTCAGCGACCCAGCAAGCCAAGAGTTGGGACAAAGGATGCTGCGGGAATTTCTATCCGAAGCAACATTCAAATATGAGGTAGGTTGGCTTGTGTATAGGGCTGCAACTGATGATTACTATGGATTTGTTGTTGTCAAATAGTTGCCAACTATTTTAGTAAGCGATTAATAATTTCTGGGATATGAAAGACTCCATCAGAGCAAGAATTTTGTATATATCTTTTTTTTTAATGAAACATATTTTTTTGGTCTGTAAAGGATATAGAAGTTTTATTGTAAATATTTTAGCTCTGTTTGTCCCAAATATGAGCTAAATCCCAGATCATCAGAATAAGGACTCGTTCACTCTCTCACCTTCGCAATCCCAGACTAAATTTGAGAGATTCTGAGCTTTCAAATGAGAAATGTGAAACATGTTCTCAGAATATCCTACAGGCATTAACTTTCATTATACTCAAATGGTATCACTTAAAACCTTGTGGCAAAAAGATTTTAAAAATTCACTTTCCATGCACCTTTTGCAGCCAAACGATTTATCGTGAAAATAATCGTTAGTTACAGGCCTATAATAGATTAATCAGACTATTTTATTTATTTATTTTTTTACGATTAATGGTTTGGCTGCAAAAGGTGCATGGTATTTTTTTATAAACATTTTGCTACAAGAAGCTTAAGTGATGCCATTTGAGGACATCTTGATAGAATAACTTAAAGGTAATATATTCATGTATATTGCAAGCAAAACCATGGCTTAGGGATTTAGAGGCAAAAAAAACACAAAATATTGATGCAATTCTGGCTCTGCTTGAGTCTGTTTGTACCAGAAACGATTAATAATTAAAATGTTAAGATACAATCTTTGTCAATTGGACAGGTTTTAGATTTGATGTGATGAGATCGTTTCAATAGTCATCCAACTATCATCATCAGCTAGGAGTGGAGACTGGAATCCACTGGGTTTATATGCACAGCTGCAGGTGATGACCCTGACCCATTAGTCTGTGTTGACAGATTTCTTGCTGTTTCTTTCCCAGTCCTGTTTATGTAGATTCATGTTTAAACATCCAGGTCAAAATACAAATGTTAAGATATTTTTGTGAAGGTTCTCAGTCGTACAGGAGTTGTCCATCATAGGCCAAAATTCTCCAGTCTTCATCTGTACTCTGTAGTTGAAGTGTAGGACGTTTCGATCTTACTCCAAAGATCGTCATCAGCTACTGAAGGCCTGGAGTACGCTGTGGGTTTATAAAGGCAGTTTGATACTGCCTATGGCTCGGAGTGGAGACTGGCTAAGTTTAGCACTCAGAGAGGAGGGGCCTAGAGGCTGACTCCTGCTGGTTCACTGTCTTTATAAACCCACAGTGTACTCCAGGCCTTCAGTAGCTGATGACAATCTTTGGAGTAAGATCGAAACTCCTACTACAGAGTACAGATGAAGACTGAAGAATTTTGGCCTAAAATTTTAAGATACAATCTTTGTCAACTGGACAGGTTTTAGATTTGATTTAACTCTATAACTTTTCTATAGTCATCCAACTCATCCATCAT
>OMNZ01015623.1:0-12197 GCA_900303255.1 Lesueurigobius sanzi | reverse complement strand
ACTGCAATTATATTAGGGTAGGGTGATATGACCTAAAATCGATATCACGATATAAAAAAGAAATATCGCGATAACGATATATTTGACGATATAATTGACAACGGATAAAATATTTCAAAATCCCAGCTTTATGCCTATTGGGAATTTCTTCTTTCTCAAATTTGATCTACTCAAGCAATGAACATCCTTCAGTTCATTTCACGTTTTAAGCAGCTGCCCCTGAAGCCTAACCTGGCAAGAGCCAGATAGACATTGTGTAGCACTCGTAGTTGAGTTCTCCACAATATCAATCTGGGACCGCTCCAAACGAATCCGTTCGGAGTTTCGCTTGTAGTTGTTTGTTAGATAGCGGCTCTGAGCTGTACATTATAATGTTGTCGAGTGGTTTTTGCGTTTTTTTGTAGCACGAGTTTGCGGGTTGAAGGCACCTTAACCCACACTACCTTATTTTCTAAACAAATGTTTGTTTTGCTCGGCACCTGCTGCTTTCGTCGCTCCGTCCCACTGGTGGTCCTGGCTCAAACACTTTAGCGGCTCGGGGCAAGATGGATTCTCGTGTGTTTGTGAAATCACAAATACCGCGAGAATTCAGCTTGCAGGCAAGGTTACCTGAAGCCTCCACAGTCAGTGTTTATGCTGCTCTGATGGAGCTGAGCAAAGCATTAGCTGTGATCTCTGTCTGCTGCTGGTCCTGACTTCAGTCACATGCACATGCCACATGCTAATTATATCGCATCCACAACGATATAAAAAATGACAACGATATCCAAAACTCATACCGGTATATCGATATACGATATGATATGGCCCAGCCCTAAATTATATCACTCACTTCTTGAGACAGGCTCGTTGGAGCCCATACGCATGGAAGAAACCAGCGACATGTCTTAAAAGATTTGAATATGTATTAGCCCAGTACAATAAAGGCTTTTTGGAAGGTGTAAATAGAGCGTTAGAATGTGGGAGGAGTGCCTTGGTTCTTCGTTTTTTTCTCTCTTAAGCAACTATAATACAATTTGGAACAGTGCTACATTAAAGAAAAAACTAATATGCTGTATGTAATATTGTTTGTTTTATTTTATCATAATCGGTTTAAGTTCGAAATGCAAATTGTTTAGGAGTCATGTTTACGATTATGATAACAGATGTGGTACAAATTTGCCAAAAAATAAATACAGTATACATCATAGGAGTCTAACAATATAACATTTTTGGCAATACTGTATCAAAAAGTTCCTTGTTCAACTTACCTGCTGTATTTGTAGAGGTTTGTCAATCCCCACCGACGGTAAAGGCTTTGGGGCAGCTCATCCTCTGGTCGCTACCCCAGTGCACATTGTTGCAGACTTGGTGGTACGAATCACTCCTACAAAGACGAGACAATAAAATGAGCCAAACTGCAAAGTAATCAAAACAGCAGTCAGCAGACAACCAGCAAACTGTTCTTTCTGAGGCTATTTCAGTGGCAGCCTGTTCCATCAATTGCTATAGAAACCCCACATATGCTAAATAAAGCAAGCACAAACCCCTATATTTAGCCCAGTGTGGTGCCGGCAAGTTTCACAACTCTGAAAATGCAAACTGGTAACGCTCAATAACAGTGTAGAGGCGTACCATGGTTGAAAGAAAATAAAATAATGGTCAATGGTCATCAACAAGTTGGCCAAGTCTTCATTATGTAGCTCTACCTTTGCACTAAGTTAGCACACTGTCACATCACAACCTGGGATTACATTTGCTTATCAATAGCACCAAGCTGTTGCCATGATAAACCCAAAGAATATTAGAAAAAGCTAGAAATCCAATGCAGTTGTCTGTCATCTCCTTCACAGGGCCCTCACGCCTACTGCTGCTGACTCCACAAGTGACAGTCTGACCGGTACCTAAAGGGAGAACAGGTTTAGTCGTGGTTATTGGTTTTGTCAAGACGCTCACCCGTGTTGTGCCGTGCGGCTGTGGGCAGAATAGGCGATGGGGTGCTACTTGGGAGTGTGAGAGCATAGTATGAGCAGAGCCATGCAGAATGCCACCGGATCAAGTTACAGAGCTGGTAAATATAGCAGCCGCCTATGACCTCCACAGGTCACCCAACACTCAGTGGCATTCCTGTCTGTTCTTAAAGGACACGCAACAGGACAGTGTTTCCCAAGCGGTGGTGCAGGTGCTACAGGTGGGATGCTGTACTACTGTCGGCCTCAAATTATGATTTTGTTGCAAATTTAGATGATCTGGTGACCTTTGGTTCTGACCTAGCCTTCCTGGTTTAGCCCCATTGTATCTTTAAACTGGGTTAGTTCAGGGTTAGGTTTCTTAAACCATTGTGATGTTTTGTTAACCTCTTAAGCCCTAGGCCTTTTTCTCCAAAAATCATGTCTTTACATCCTAGGTGTACATGGCTAATCTTGGTGTCCACACATTTGGTAGAGCTTTGGGATGACGGTGGAAGTGAAATAAAAATAAATGATGTAGTTTGACAATAAAATGAGGTTGCCAAAATGAATTGAATGAATTTCCGCCTGAAATAAACACACACATTTTTCCGCAAAAAGGCCTTTTTCCTCCCTGTGGTGGAGCAAATAACAACAGAAATGGATAATCCCACATCAGCTGTCACTAATTTGCAACTTTGGAATATTTTTCTGCGTAAAACACGTAGGTCAGTAACTGTATCTGAAAAAAAAGTCCCCATTTTCGGGGACTCTAGGTCTTAAATAACTATTTGTCTCAGCACTAATCATGTCCCAGCCCCCGTGGAAACAATTACACAACCAGTAAATAAACACTGGTTTGAAGAAGACCCTGTTAAAACTTGGTACCATATGGGGTTTGTTCATGTTTTGTTCTCTATCTTTATGCTATTTGTCTAATAATCACAATTTATCTCCAAGTATTGACCAGCTTCAGTCCTATTTAGTCATTTAAACATGATGCTGTTGTGAGGTAGCTCTTAAAAGTTTGATGAATCACTGCCTTGCACAAGGCCACTGGCTGACTATGCGGGTTTGCTTTGATCAGAAATCTGAATCTGAAACAAATAAGATACAAGCTTAAGTGGAGCATGACTCATTCGTAAGCATCTCCAACTCCCGCAAACTGCACCATCTATGTCCACTGTGTTCCCTTCCTTCCAACTGTCAGGATCATAGAGGTTGGATCTGGTCCACATTCGTTTGAAAAGCAATCTCGAAATACAAAAAAAAAAAAAAAAAGAAAACATGAGCTGAAGATAAAACTGGTGGTACAGGTGTAGTAAAGCCATGTGTGTGGGCAGAGAATCTTGTTATGCAAGTAGTAATTTGGGGATTTTTGTTTTTCGCATAGTTTTCTGCAGTTATATTTACTTGGTTGTAGAAGAGATAGCAAATCTAAAAATCCAAATGTTATGGTATAGTTAGTATTGTCTATTTGGAATACCTGAATAAAGCAATTACCCAGAACTGTTTACAGGCGTATTTCTTTTTAAGAATAACAGTAATAAAACAATGTGGCACAGTGGCTGAGTGGTTTGCGCTCTTGTCTCACAAAAGGAAGGATCTGGGTTTAGTTCCTGGACCATGTGGGGCGTTCTGCAAGGAGTCGAAACCGCATGTTTGCCCTGTGTCTGGGTGGTTTTTCCCCCCGGGTGCTGGTTTTCCCATAGATCCAAAAACATGCACAATGGGCTAATCCGTCAGCAAGATACTCAAGATCTGGGGATGGATTCATGGGCACAGCACTTTAGCAGCCCATTGTTACCTTGAAGGCTGGGTCAAAAGCAGAGGACTACATTTTGTCTAAATTTTGTTTCATTTTGTTTTTGTTAAATTTTACCACCAGTATTTATTTAGTATAGTATTACATTAGTTCTTTTATATGTAAATCCTGGGTTGTGAAACATTACAAATTCTTTTGAATGCAGGGAATATCTGTGGGATCTCAACGATAAGGGAGCCACATCCATTCACAAAGTTTGGATGGATGTGTAATAAAGCATGTGATCATGTGTGAGCTGATACAAAACTCACTACTTTGATGATTATTCACACAAATGTAGTATTTATTAAATTATTCATGCCCCCACATGGTATTTTTGAGAAATGTGGAAACATAACTGGGTATACTTTGAAGGTTTGGAAATCTATCTTACTTTTATTACCACTTAACTACTGACCCCAATACACCCAAACGACCCGTTGACCCCTTGCACATAAGGTCGTAGGTGAACAATAAGTGTCAATTGTTTCCATTTATCATTCAATCAAATGCAAGTGAAAGACAAAACTGTGAATTTAAATTAAGAGGTTTCAAACTTAATAATGTGACAAAATGCAGTGAAAGTGGGACAAGTCATGCTATGCAGTGGGACATTGGAGGGACAGACATGAGAAACGAAAAGTCATACATGAAGATCAGCACTGAAGAATTCCCTTTGCTATTTTGGCCCAAAATCACACACACACAGATAAAGGACACAAAATATTCTAACCTGGAAAGTTAGGACACTATACAGTTTAATGCCCCATAACAACATTTTTAATACCTCAAAAGCAACAAATCAAGGAATTTATCAATTACACAAATATAAATTTGGAAAGATAAGCAGATGGAGCAAAATTTGGATATTCAACAAATTGGACAAAATAATTGTGTAAAACTGAAAAAAAAAATGCTGAAAAACCTGAACTTTTCATCAAAATGTGCAGCTGAATGTACTTTGGACCATACTTTTTAAATGTGTATGAATTTATGGAATAACATTTTTATTCAATGCAACTACGGTAGGCTAATGCTTTTCAGTGACCTGTAAGAATGTAATTTTGGAACAATTCATTTAGTGACTCAGAAAACTTGGAAACTCTGGTGGACATTATCTAAATAGGTGGGACAGGGACAAAAAACTAAATGGCTGTGCAGTGCAACCAAAAGAGGGGCAGGTGGTCACCCTAAATGTGACGCATGTGACTTATTATAGAGATGAGAAAAAACACAATTACTGAGCCAGTGCTGTAGTTATTGACTATGCATTACCAGCACATTACACAGTGAAAACGTCAGAAGTCAGGGAAATCGTTGACGTACACGGCATGTCAGAGGAAGGCAATGGAAAAAAGCGGTAGTCTCCTGTAGTGGACACTGAGAGAGGGGTGTAGCGTTACATGAGATGGAGATGAGAGGGACACGGGCACCGGGGGCCAGAGTCTATACCGCCGCTTTACGCCGACGGGACTGCCATGTTTTACCAAATCATCAATAGATAGGTTTATGTAATGCTAATCTACACACGTGATTACGATGTGCGTCCATTCAAACCGCAGGACATGGCTGTGGTGAGCAGGATAGGACCGGAGAGGGGCGGGGATCCCGGCTGCATCAAACTTACTCACTCGCCCTGTCGTTGGACGGTTTGGTGAATCACCACCGAATTACTTATTCTTGCTCAGTCAACAATTAATTAGAAAGGAAAGATGCAAAAGATTAAATATTTACTATATAGCAGAGGCTACGCACCACCGTGACTCTCGATACAATTGTGCGAATTTTCTACACGTTTCCCGCGACAGCCCATTCCCATGTCCTTACAGTCGGCTGCTTAGTTAAATTTAAACAAAATACACATTTTAAAGTCAAGACAACCGGGTTCGCTTTCACCTGCTAACGTGAAACCCCTACTACATCATCGGCGTGAAGGAGTATTCAAAACTTGACAGTGCGGAGGAAAATAGCGGTTTGTTTTATATAAATTGCTGGTGTTGTTGGTCTCTCTAATCAGCCAAGGCTTCACCACAGAAGTTTACGATGAGTTTGCACAGCTTTGTTTCCAGGTGAAGCAGATTATAATCGGTCGTAACGCTAACGTAACGTGAGGCGACCGTAAGCTGCATTCAGATTCACTCACCCGAGAGCTGGGCATCCCGGGGCGAACATCCAAAAAGACAACAGCCTCCCAAAAATGTTACTTTGTTTGTCAGAAATGTTTCAGCCTCTCATTGGACCAATTCGCGCACTCTGGTCATTGAATTGTCTTTGAACGGTACACCTGCGGAGGTTTTTCACTCGGGGCAACGATGGTATCCGGCCATAGCTCCCCCCACTGTCCTCCCGCAGTTGTGGATTTTTCAGTCATCACCAAAGTAACGGAGCACACGCGTTCGCTTTAAGGCTTACGTCAACAGCGCTGCACAAGTTCCGCCTTTTTACGCCGTTGCCGCGGAAACAAACGTAAACATCGGATTAATCGTTCATTGAAAAATAAATAATTAAATAAATAAATGAAAAATAAAAATGCTGCAGTGTGGGGCATTGAAAAGGTTTAACATCTGTTTGTGAGGCTCGATAGAGATAATAATAATGACATCATAAATAAAAGAAAAAAAAAGAAAGAATATAACGAAACGAATTCAACCTCAAGATACAAAAGAGACATAAGTGACACTTTTCTTTTAATAATTGGAACCTCGTATTTGAGCTCTTCGTTTCTATGACCTTGTTTTTTTTTTTCTTTTCAAATCTTCTATTCAACAAGCAGCCATTTAGCACACTCCACATACAAAAGACTATGAGTCATAACATCAACTGCAGTAATATTCTCCGTCATGCAACCCATTTATGTGTGCCTAAAAATAGTGTAGCAAGTTATAAACCGCTAGTGATATGGCATAGTGCAAAAAGATGCAATAATGTTGTACTCTGTTGATACAAAGGAGTCACACTGTGATTTATGTTTGTCATTTATTATTTCATACTCGTCTCAATGCTGATACACTTTATTTGTTTCGACATGAGTGGATTGATTAGCTTTACTGAAGTAAAACTAAAATAAATAGTTTCCATAGATATCCTAACAAATTTAGTCATAATTACAAAATGATTAAAACCTGTCATATGCACTTTAAGTAGTGGTAATAGAAAACGGGCAAGGTTAAAACCATTTGTTCACTCTAGACAAAATGACCCATTATCTTAGGGAGTCAGAAAATTGTACTTATAGGTGGCAGGTCATTGGAATTGAATATGCTTCGGGAATGTTTTAATCTTAAGCATAAGGTCAAGAAGACTATGCTATGTACTGTATGTTCAGAATACTTTCAACCCTCTCGAGGGATTTCAAGTAAATGCTCAGCTTTCTTTTTGTAAAAAGTAAATTAGACAATTTAGCAAACAACAAAAAGCAGCAACAATTCATTACATATGTAAAGTATACAACTTTCAGGAATCTAGCACAACTTTTCCGGAGCTTTTCCAATAAACACACTAACCACAAAGAAAATGTAATTAAAGTAGATGAACAATGTGCATAAATTCACTCAGTCTACATTGACAAAACACAATACATTTTCACTTCAAACGGTCTCACACAGGTTAGACAATAATACTGATCCAGACAGTGTGTTTTTGGCTGGCTGTGACAACTTCATGCTACACTCAAAATAACGGTGATAAGACGCAGAGACGTGTCACTTTTAATATTCTTTCAAGTAGCCTGCTGTGCACTAAACATCTATATAAACCCTCTAGTGTTCATATATCGAACTGTAAATATATTATTCAAGTATTTCAGTAGTGATACATTAGGTGTGATAAAGTGTTGATAGTTATTGTGATGTATATAAATGTTCATAAGACCTCTATAAGACTATATTTGGACTAACTCAATCTTAAGGTTCTTACAATGGAAAGTATATTTTTACACACAGAATTTTAATTTCTGATGACAAAAATAGGACACAAAAAAGGATTTGGTAAGTTAAGTCTAAATATAATTAGATTCTCTCTATATATATACTGTAGCCCTAACAATTATCAAACCAACTAATTCTATCTCTAAACCCATGAACAGTCTTTGGTCTTTCTCCTGTCAAGATGCTCCAAGCTCAGCATCCTTATACACATATATTCACAATCACAATCTCGGCTCCTTAACTTTGATCTACAAACCATCCACCAAATTCAATCAATCAATTTATTTTTGTACAGCCCAATATCACAGCAAGAGTCTCCTCAGAGGACTTCATCAGAGGGATCATCACAAGCTTCCCTTATAATGATCCCTCACCCATAATCCTCTCCGGTGTCTCGTGACCGAGTGGTTGTGCTCTTCTTGATTCCTCTCGGGATGCACAATATACAACCAAATTGATCTTATTGCAATATTAGGTGATGCAATATCGATATCGCAAGAAGAAACTTAAAATGTACAAAAGTTCAGTTTAGTTCGATTTTAGCCTCATTTTGGTTCTAATTTAATAATTTACAGGTCTTGATTTGATGACAAAATGTAATGGAAATACTGTGTTGAAGCAGTTCAATAAAATATCCATTAATATTGTTAATAAGTTAAGTTACACAATATCGCAATATTTTCTTATATTGTGCAGCCCAAGTGTCCGCTTTTCTGTATGGGATTTGCTTGTTAACCCCATGCCTGAGAGGGTTTCCTCTGGTGTTCCCCTCCAAGCCAAAACACGCACAATAGGCTAAATACTGTATGCTTCAGACGTACTCCTGATGATCTGGAGAAAAGCAGGACATTTTTTTTTTACAACAGGAACAATAACGTATACTTTAACCCTTGTCACTCCCTAAAGAACGTAAAATTTCCATCTCAATGTCAGAAATAAATAAACACTCCATTCTACATAATTCCTTCTTTAACAATGAGATGGCATCATTGTGATATCATACGAACGCACAAACTTTTTACTTTTGAAAATTTTGTAAATTTTACTATTTTGAAATTGACTTTTAAATGCTTGAACGACTGTGTGCCACCATTGTTCTCTGGGCTCATCATGAGACGTCAGGCCGCTCTCAGAGCCTCCACCAGAGCCTCAGTCAGTGTGGACTGTGTGCTCCCAAAGTTCAGAACATCTTTTGGACAATCCAGCTTCTCCTTTAAGGGGGTTAAACTGTGGAACTCTCTCCCCACTGGACTAAAACTGCAGACGAACATAAACATCTTCAGCAGAGAGCTCAAACAGTGGTTAAGATCGGGACAGAGTTGTTCTCATGTGTAAATTGTGCCTTGTTTTGATCTTGTATGAAATGTATTTTTTTATCTTTTGTAATTTAAAAGCCCCCTGACTAGTGTTGAAAACTAGCATAATATGTGCTATAACACTTAAAACAATGCATCTGGTTCGTCCATTGTTATTGTTAGGTCCATATTAAATAAATAAATAACTAAAACATAGAAAAAAAAAAAAAGTAATAACAAAAAATGACCTGCATTTTTATCTGATCATAAACATTATCGACAAACTAAACCGATTTGGTTGCAGTCTAAATATAGCCAAGTGATTTCCAAGCACAACAGTGAATATTTAATTCTGTGGGCCTACGTCTTGGCCTGTCTGTTTCCATTGTGGTTAGACAGTTAAGGAACCCTCTTCTCTGCTATGTCCTGTGCTAAAAGAAAAAAATCAATATCTACTCTGTGCAGTCTTCCACAGCAAATATAAAAACTTTTTCCACATCATGTTGCGGTAAATGCTTTTGATGATAGTGGACATTTCAGTGTGCAAGTTGAAGTAGCCCAGTAACAAAAAGGCATTGCAAGTGGTAAATAGTTAGCCACTATACAGAAACATTTCAGTGCTGTAAAAGTGTATATTCAGGGTGAAACAAACAGCTAATAGCACATCTTTAACAGACAAAGTAGCAAACAATGAATGGAAACCTGCCCTTGTGTATACATTACAGAGATAGTCTTTCAGTCTCCCGCAGCGTGTGCAGTTTTGTCTGCGTCATCACGTTGTGTCACGTTCTGTCAAGCGGATGGCAGTGCGCAGTAGCAGGGGTGAGGCCAGAAGAGGGCAGCACACGACACGGTGGCGACTGCTGCAGTGGGGGCACATGTGAAAGTATCATAGACAGTCTATGGAAAAAAGTATATATAGTCCTCTGCGTATGTGGATAGTGCAACGTGGTATGGTAGATTCTTAGACAGTCAGAAAGCCTTTACGTCCGTTTAGCTCCAGCTTTTGGTAGGAGCCCCTGATTGATATACTTTTTGGTCAAATCTGTATGGGTTAACAGTGTTTTAAGCATTTTCCCCTCTGCTGTGTGTCCTATACTTCTGTTTTACGCTCCAAATTTTGAACCATCTCACATGTGCAGGTGCAATTCTATGTGGCTAAGCAGAGATTTGCCAAAGCATTTATAAGCCACTCTCCAGAGTCCATTGTTAGTTGAAGCCCACAAAAAAATCAAATACTGCCCAGTCTGCTTCCACGAGGCAGAGTTTTTGTCGGTTAAATCTTTTGTCCAAAAATAGGATGCCGGCAGCACATGCCTATCTGAAGGTCACTAATCCAGTCGGTTTCTGTCTAGTCAAAACATCCTAACGTTTACTTGTTTTTGGGCACCACCAGTAGCTCGTCTCCGTCCTGGATGCTGTAGGAGTGGAGGGCCCGCGTGTTGTACTTCATTTCCTCGGGACCGAAGGCGGTGCCCTTGTCGATGTAATACAGTCTCATGGCGTTTGCTGAGAGCTGCACAACTGTGGTCAGCTGCTTCTTCAGCTCCGCAACTGTCTGGTCCAAACGGATGTTCAGCTGTGAGAAAAGCAATATATTTAATCTTTAAATAATGTGATAGCGACATGGATTTAAGCTTAAGTAGTTGTGTCACTTACTGCCAGTACTGTAGTGGAAAATTAACTTTGTATGGTTTGTATTTTGTTTGTTTTTATGTTTATACATTTTTTACACAATCTTTCATTCATTCGTTTTCCCTTTTCATACTGGCATTATGATTAGAATGGCAATCTTAAACTTTTGATAGCTCAGGGACACCCAGTAACCAAATAGAAGCTGCATCTTTTGAGTTGTGCAATAAAGTATTTTAATTATCTTAGTCCGTTGACCCCACCTGCTCCAGCTTCTCTTCAAAGTGCACCTCCACCTGAGCGTAACAGCGAGGCCGAAGGTCCACCTCCGCAAGTGGCTCCAGCTTCCCATACTTAGTGACCAGACAATGATATCTACAGAGAGAGGTCAGGCTGTGGTGACATAACCCCAAACCTGCATTTTTAAATTGAACACTGGGCATGTACCTGCAGGGAAGGTCCTTCTCTGGGCAGTCCACGTAATAACGAATAAAAAACCTCTCCGCATCCTCTCTTTCACTGTCACTGATCACACTGCCGTTCAGCATCGAAATGGAAGGTAACCTAAAGCATGACAGTTTGCAATAGTAAAACGGGTTGTCACTGTAACATAATTAAGGAGATCATTTGCCAAGCATTTGCTCATGTGCAAAATGAGTAGCGTGTGCAAAAGTGCATCAGCCGCAGTCATTTGTGCATTTGTTTACTCAAGCAGCATTCTCTCCTTTATACAGTACATCCCATTTGTGATACGGGCCATTTCAAAAGGTGAATTAGAAACCAACATGTCCCCAAATAACTATATGCTATTTTCCAACTTGCACTCGCTATTTAGCACTACAGTATTGATTATTTGATAAATGAGTGGACTAACTAAAAGTGTACAAACTAACTAACTATCACTTAGTATGCTAGTTAGTTAGTATTTTAAAGTTATTTATCAGATTACAAGAGCCATCTTTTTTTGAGTACGGCAGTTTGTATCAAACTGTGATGCATACTGTATATCACTGGTGATACTTGGACTGCTGCACCCACATCCCGGCAACGGATAAGTAGATGGATGCGTTTTTCTGGTTTAGACGTGGTCGGCAATCAGTTTAGACATAATTTTGTCCCATTTAAATTTACAGTATTTAAGCCCTATTTTTTAGATTTGTTTAAAGAACAACTAAACACCAAAGCAACTTTTTTTGCTGATAAACTGTCTAAATGGGTGTGTAATAGTATTATCTACATGTTCCAGTTAATATTTTGACATTTTAGTGCAAACCTGCTGAAAAGTGTCCTTTTATGCCTAAAACCGAGTGGCTAACGCCCTCTAGAGGTCGAACTCGTAATGTGTATCTATTCCATTTGAATTTTGCGGTTAGCTGATAAAGTGGATGCTGAGCTGGTGGTAGAAGTTGACGTCATCAGCTCTGCCACGCCTCACCATCCTCTCTAACGCTGTGGTATCACTGTGGCTCCTCCCCTCCTCCCTCGTAGCCAGTTGGAGTTGGATTAGCAAACACACCTCTTTCACGGCAGATTAAAATTTTTTGGTGTGGGTGGAGTAAGGCTCTGGCAGTCTTTAACCTCTTAAGCCCTATTTTTTTAAAAGTGTATTTTT
>OMNZ01015615.1:21864-34029 GCA_900303255.1 Lesueurigobius sanzi | reverse complement strand
AGCATGCACCTGTCCTCTCAAAATCAAAGATTTTGGATGTTTTATAATAAACAGGTAAGCTATATTTCCTAATAATGAATAATAATGGGACAGAGTTATAACGTTATGCCCAAGAAAGACTCTTAGGTCCCTGCTCTGTGTAAGATAATATTGTATGTTATTCTCTGGCTGACTCCCATGACTGAGGAGAGTACTGCTAAAGGATAAGGTATAAATAACGCCAAATGTTTGGCGTTATTTATACCTTATCTTGGGGGGCCCCTGCCAATTTGGGGGCCCCAAGCAGCTGCCTGCCTTGCGTAATGGCAAGGGACGCCTCTGAGCACCAAAGTACATCTCTGACATGTTAGTGTGGCCTCAACTCTGACAGTGTTTAAATCCAGGCTGAACAGTTCTGCATATGGCAACTCAAGGTATTTTATCTCCACTTTTTGCTTTTAATGTAATTAATTAATGATTATATTTATATTTGATGGATTTTATCTGCCTTCTTGTAATTTAATTTAATTGTGAAGCACTTTGAATTGTGCTCTAGAAATAAACTGCCTTGCTTGAGTTCTGCCATGTAGGTTCTTTTACCTCATTTTTCCTACCGCAATATACACTCTTAAATAATATTTTGTTGTTTTATTTACATGTTTTACAATTATTTTTATTTGGACAATAGACTATGAAATACAGAGAATTACGTTGTGCGACATCTATCCAAACTGTCAGGAATGGGACAAACCCTATAGATACATTCCGGGCTTAGCTGGAAGCGGAAAACTTGATTCCTATCTATTTCCATTGTAGCTGTTGTCATAGTAATGATAAACAAATGCCTAACTGTTGTTGTAAATATCAGATAAAACCTTATTTTATCATCTCAAATGTCATTCTTCTTGTTCTTGCACCTTAAGCCACATCAGGACCATATTTTTTAGTTGTAGTTTTACACATATAATCACTAGTTTTAGTTTAATCATATTTCTCTTGCTCACTTCCTGCCTCCAGCTGATGTCACTGATGATGTAAGCAGCAAAAGTGTCAGGACATATGCCGCATTCATGTGAACTGGGGAACTCGTTTTCCCCAGATGGCAGTCCGTTGTTCCCAGTTGGTTTGTGTTCATGTGCTTTCTATGTCGGAAAGTGGGGATTTTGATTTCACTAATTAGCATTTAACAGAGCTAACTATTTACATTTGGTGTTAGCATCTCGAAAAGCTAAACTTTGGTTTGTTTGTTTTATAAAGCATCTCATACATTTTCTTATTGCTAGCATAAATTTCGGGCATTTCTCTCACAAATATATTACTCCAAAGAAAACGAAGGCTCATAGTAAACCTGTGAAAGTAGCAGTGTTTAACCAAGAAGTTCACATTTAGCGAAATATTAACGAATCAGCTGATTTCTGCGGAAGTTGGGAAGCTTGTTTTGACGCCAGTTCCCCACTTGTTTTTCCCAGTTGGGCGAGCGTTCATGTGCATTTTCCAACTGGGTAAAACGTTTTTCCCAGTTCCCGAGGTCCACATGAACGCACCAGTAGCAATACACTTATTTGAGTAAAGCATTGACATTTATTTTTAATTTCTTGTGAGTATACATGTATAACAGCTTAATTCATCATATGATAAGATTTGAAAGCTTGTGTTTATTTAGTTTATTCTTTGGAAATACCAAACTGTTTCTGCTCCATTTCATACACACCAAATACATCCATCATTTTTACTCCTTATAGACTCCTTTCCCTTTCTGTTTGGGTTATATGAACTTCATATCCCGCCGTTACTTCACATTCCGCACAAAAGGTTTACACAGTAGACCGAATTTTACGGCCTGAACATGTGGTTTACCAAAGTGTCAACTAGATATATCTCTTTTACACATCCTGGCCCTTCTCTCGCCGAGTGTTGCCTAATTGGAGCTGTGTGGGTCAGTGTATTGTGTGTGTGATTGCAGGCTGCAGTGGAGATTAGAGGATCAAGAGCTCTGTTTGTGTCTGTCAAACTCTGAAGGTGAAGATGAGGTGCTAAGTCAACAGCATCGCAGCTGGACCGACGAGTGGAACAGTTTCTTCGAGGTTTACGGCGACGGCACACGGTGAGACTACTCAAATATTATGATACTTTCTAGACCAGTGGAACTTTCAGAACGAGTGTGTGTGGTGTGAAATATGTATCTGTGTTTTGATCTTAAATGTGCCTGAAGCAGGACTAACCAGGCCAGAAATCGAGAATCAAATCGTAAACAGGAATTCTGGTTGAGCGGACCAGCTGTAGGCGTGTGATGATCCTAAAGAATGGACAACTTATGTGTTTTTTTTACAGCTACAATTTTCTTTAATTCCTAAATGTTCAACAGCTGCATAGACTTGAGTGTTTATGCCTGGATCTAGCATGATTTAACCAGGTCCAAACTCTTTTTTTTTTGTGTTTTCGTATAACAATAAGATATTTTATGAACGTTGCTTACATTTTTAATGACGGAATCTAAATAATGGATAAAGCCAGGTTTAAATGTATGGTTTTATTTTGTTGAAATATTAGTTTTAAAGATTTGATTGTGGATATCTTGTTTTAATAAGCTGTAAAAATTCTAATTTTGCCTTGCTGTTTGGAGGTCAAAGCTCAATCAATCATGCTAGGAATTAAATATTGAAAAACCCTGCTACAAACCTTCACATTATTGTTAAGTACAATACTGGAAAGTTTGAAGGTGCTACTAAATTAGAGAAAATGGTCATTTACAATTTGCATGGGTGTCCCAAAAGTTAAAAATTGAGTTTAGCCTGCAGTGTGTCTCCTTAAATGTTGGTATCTTGCAGATCACTGGAAGCATGTTCAGAATAGAGTTTGGAATGTGATGTCATATCGCAAAGCATTATGGGATTAGCAGCACAGTTTTTCCATAATAAACCAATGGAGGCTAACATGGCGGATTTCCATGGCAACGGTGGCTATTCCCGAACTCTATTGGTGGCTTATATCGTATGTTTACATTTTGAGTTTTATGACAATTCAAATTGCTCGTCACATAACCAGGGATGTTCTGCAATGTGGCTTTTACTAAGACCAGACTAAACTAGTGCTAGATCTAGAATCCTAAACTAGTGCTAGATCAGGGCCCAATCCGAATCAGTCTAATTATAGCCTCTAACACTAACACTACCTCCTAACTCCTTAACCTTTGGTGGGGTCAACCTTTAGATCACTATGCAGTTAGGGACTAGGAGCTATGCTGTGTTTACACAATCCGACCATCAGCGGAAACAATGGGGGAAGTTACGTCAGCAACAGCGCTCTGAGAGGAATTCCAACAAGTTCACAGATCAGACACTAGGGGGCGGCAAATTCATACAGTTGGCAACAATACAAAGTATTATATAATATATATAATCTGTGAAATCTGTTTGCTAAAATGTCTGTATTTTACTGCACATCACTGACTTTGATGTCAACAGGTTTTCAATAAAGAGCAGTTAAACCTCAGCTTCATCACTGTCTCTGAAAGTTTCATGATGAGCCACTTAAATGAAGGCAGACAGAAAACAGACCATAATAAAAAGCACTTTCAGATTCACCTCTATCACAGATATGAAATGCCCTGGACACATTATCCTGGTCTTTAATTGGTTCATGTCAGAGCCGTAGAGTGCCGCTCCTCCACGTTATTATCGAGCTTAAAGGCAAAAATTCTTCAGTCTTCATCTGTACTCTGTAGTTGAAGACTGAAGAATTTTTGCCTACGATGGACAACTCCTGTACAACTGAGAACCTTCACAAACGTATCCAGCTTAAAGCATGTGGCTAATTTGCATATTGATTTCATTTTAAACTAAAACAAAATGTGTAATGAAACTGCTTCATTTAGTCCATATCCTGCAGTGATCTATAAATAGCAAAGCTCTGTGGAGACTCTGTATTTAGACACTTTTATAAAAATTGTCTTGTGCAATCATTTTATTTAAGTAAACATGTCTGTCAATCATGAACCGTGTTGTGCAGAGATCGGACATTTTCGTAAACACTCGAGTGCAAAAACAAAAGACGCTATTAAGGAAGCTTAGAAGCTCCTATCCCTAGCTCCTTCCTAAACTGACAGGACTATTTAGACAGGACTAATCATGGCGGACGCTGACGCACTTCCGGTTTTGGGTTAGACCTCTTACCAATTTGCTCTACTCAGACGCAGCCCTAAAATCCTAAACTAGTGCTAGATCTAGAATCCTAAACTAGTGCTAGATCTACAATCCTAAACTAGTGCTAGATCTACAATCCTAAACTAGTGCTAGATCTAGAATCCTAAACTAGTGCTAGATCTACAATCCTAAACTAGTGCTAGATCTACAATCCTAAACTAGTGCTAGATCTAGAATCCTACCTGCTGTGGCCCCCTCCTCATTGCTTTACATTTCCATCGTCATTTGAAGTGGATACAGTTTGTTCTTTGTTTGAATCGGGACAGATCTGTTCATATACAAACAATATAATGATAGCTTCCATTTAAATTGATCTATTTGTGGCAGTAGTGTATATTATGCATCATTATGGTTGGATGAGCATATAATCATGCATCAATGGGCACAGTGTGTTTCTCGTTTACCTGACAATTAGGTCGTTATATTTACAGCAGTTCAATAGAATGTGACATTTTGCTATGGTGGCCCACAAAGGACACATTTGGACCCAGTGCACATCCATAGGTGCGGTGGTTGGACGCTTAACTAACACTGACATTGGCTGCTGTTTGTGCTGAAGTTGTCAAAGCTGGAAACATTTGTGGGATGGATGTTTTCCTGCCTGTTGGTTTGCCCAATGTACAATCTTACTCACCCCATTGTGCAAATACTATAAATATGCAGAATATATACTGTATTGGTTACTTTCACGCAAACTAACGTCACGTCTTAAATTTTTGCTAATTTCTGTGTAATCCCTGGGCTAATCCACATGAAACAAAAACTGTCACAAATTCAATGTCTTCTCTGTCGGCACATATGAACTAAAAGGCAATGTCAGGCCTGGGGGCGAAATCCAGCCCTCCAGCATAGAACCTCTGACCCCTAAGATGATTTTGGGAAATATTACTGCACAAATCAATCAAATACCTGTTAAAGTACTCGCAGAACGCAAAAAATACCGCCCCCCCATTAGGTCATTTATGACGTATAACACAGGCATTTGTGGGAAGTGGTTCTTGAAATAAGGTCTAATTATTTTTCTCATAAAGGTGTCCAAAAGTGGAGACAGTAGTCAAAAACATGAGTGATGTTGGCCAGTAGAGGACTTTCAGCCATAAGAATAATTATGGCAGTTTTGTGAATCCAATCACTTTCAAATGATGATCAGGGAAAACATTTGGCAGTTTCTCTCCCATAGAGTTGTATTGGCACCTGACCCCCAACTTAAAATAATAAAATAAATAAAATTGTACTGAAAATAACCAATACAAGCCTGAAACTATGTTTAAAAAAGTATAAAAGTATTCAGATATATTTTTATAACTATATTATATTTTATTATGTAGCAGTCTCAGTCAAAATATGAAGTTAAGAATTGGTTTTATATAGTGCTTTTCTGGGCACTCAAAGATGCTTTATATTGCATTATTCATTCACTCCGTACTCCATAGTCCACACAGCTGCCCTGAAGTACTGACGGAAATGAGGTCGGTGCAGATTGGCCACCTTGTACCAACCACTCACTCATCACATTCATACAACACCAAGGACCATGCAGTGTTGTTGGGATTACTCCATAAAAGTAATCCAACTACTTATTACTGATTACTCTTTCTAAAAGTAATCTTATTACTTATTTAATTATATTATGTTAAAAGCAATGTGATTACTAATTACTAGTTTCTTTGTTATAAAAAAGATCAAGCAACAGCTGCTCAGTGCTTTGAAATGAACTTTATTAAAGTGTAAATCTTGCTTTGGCTGTATATTTCATAATATAAATGTACAGGCAGGGCCACCTTAATGTACACATAGGCCCTGGTGCTTACCCAGGATTGGAGGCCCCCCCTCAGTGCCAACCCAAACCCTAAATCCCACAAAATGGAGCTGCTTTCGTCTGCAGTCCCTCCTCTGGTTGAGCTTGTTGGCCCGTTAGCTTAGGCATGTGGCTCAATAGCTCTTTATCATGACGCTCTTTCTTCTTTTGCGCGTTCCTCTTCTGTGCTCCACGTTCAAACTTTTTCTTCCCCGTCATTTCTGTCTCACTGTACGAGTCACCATCCAGAACTATTATAAGTGAACACCTGAAGTTTCTCTGCACTTCGATTGACCTGCTCTTCCATCTGTGCCACTGTTGCACCCTAAGCTAAATGGTGACAAAAGCATTAAGATCCTACAACTGCAGACACGTTCCATTTAGGGATGCACTGATACAATACTGCTATCGTTTATTGGAGCCAAATAATACGATATCAGGCAACCCAAAATACTGCATTTAGCAGCAGTAGCCTATGCTAATGCTAGCTTCAACCAGTCAAGGCTGGGACAGAAGCTATGACTAAGTCACACCTAAAGTAGTGAAATAGGCTAATAGTGTTCACTGTAGAAGGTCTATATTTGTGTTTTAGTTTGTGAAATACTGTCACGGGTATCAGTAGATATCTGCATCATATCGGAAGCAAAAAAGCTGGATCGATGCATCTCTGCTGTAGTTCCATTGCTCTCAATTGTTGCATATAATTTACTCTTTCTAAATTATAAGTAAAGCTAAAAACAATTAAAAAGACATTTGCAGAAATGAAATAACAGAAATGTATAATGTGAATTCAGCACATCTGTGACACATCTTTTCAATACTGACAGGAGTCACTTTGCAACCATTCTTGGTTATATCAAAGTGAATCCAGATCTCTGCAGAATGTCAACGCTCTGCAATCTCCATGAATCCACAGGCAGCTCCTTTGACATTCATGTGACAGAATTCACAGGAGTGGGACACACAACCATCACAGGGCCAGGAGGAAAGTGGCCAAGAGAAGGGGCCGAGAGGGAGGGGAGAGAGAGAGAGAGAGAGGGGAGTGCTTTTGGAGTGGACAGTCCTGAGTAATGTCTGTCCCACGGCCCCCGCACCAACGCACACACTCTATCTGACTCACTCGCTCCTTCAGCCTTTTTAAGTGAACCAAAAAAAACAGACCAGGAAAAACAGCAGGGGAAATATGTTTGGTAATGGTGCTGAATGATACTGGAAAAAATATCACATTTTCATTATTTTTTTGGAGGAAATGTTGCAATCAGACACTGTTTTGTTGTTTAATCTAATAGTGCATCCCTAATAGGTGAGTCGAGTTAGTTTTCTTGGAAGTAGCCAGTGAATTCTTGTTTGTGTCCGGCCTCTGGAGCAGCCTGTGGTGCACCTGCTTAGCCACTCTGCCCACACAGAGGATGTCCAGACACGTTACGATATTATGTCCTGTTTGTCCAGACATGATGTGCGTGTTTGTGGACACGGCCTCAGTAATGAGTTTCATGGCCCTGCCCTCACCTTTGTATTTCTCATTAACTGTGTTTCTGTCATTCGCACTATTTTTAGCTCCGCACCTCTACCTCGTCTGACTCTGTTTGTAAATAGCAGCTGTGTCGCCACGTACTGAAGTAAATTGGCTTGGTTTCACTTTTTCACTCCATACAAATATGATTAAGCTCCTTATATCCTTTATTGAGTTTCAAACCACTGATTTAATGTCAAAACTATTAATAGTCAATAGTTTAATTTTGAGGTAAAGGGCAGTATTTCTTTGGTAGGATTAACCCCACATGTCAAAATGTGTTTAATATCTCTATATTTATAGGCCACATGAAACAAAACCTGGCACTGGAAGTTCACAGTAAGCATAACTTATTTTTTTATTATAATTTCAAAAAATGTTGGCATTAGGGCTGGATGATATGACGATAAAAATCGAATCATGATCTGGTCTCCATGACGATCTGATTTTGTGGGAACATCGTCATATCGTGATTCAGTGTTTTTTATGTTTAACAGGTCTGAGCTCAAATACTTTTCTCCACTCACTGCTTCTACTGTCAGGATTGAACCAGGACTAAACCAGGAGAAAACTAGGTCTAAACCAGGTCTAACATCAGACAATATCACAGACTGAATCTGGATTAAACCGGGACTAAACCATGAGGGAAGCATGTCAAACCTCTGTAAGGACTGGAATTTGGACTAAAACAGGTCTTAACCAAGACTAAACCACTACCACACCAGGTCTAAACCCAAGAAGAAGCAGATGGAGTTAGTCCACGTTAAAACACAATTTACCCATGAATTGTGAGAAAATCTAAATCATGATTTAAACTAAAGAAAATCGTGATAAGATTTTTGTGCCCAGCCTTAGTTGGCATTGTTCTTCAGTCACACAAGTGTTAGACATGTAGATTTAAGTGCATGATGCATTAGACGCTAGGGCAAGATTTCACTTTTTAGCCTAGTCTTCCCTGATTTTACACATTTTGTAGTGTGTGTTATTGAAAGTGACATACAAAGATGTAGTATTGCCGTGCTACTATATTACACCAATGAAACAGGAGTGGAACTTTCCCTCTTTCTGTATCACTTACATTCAAAAACATACACATTGTAACTTGAATCTTCCATAGTTTCATGGCCTTTGCCTTGACATTCTATATTGCCTTATAGAATGTTGTGAACGCCACCTTTTGTGCATCAATAGGAAGGACAGGCAACAAACCGCCTAGTGTTAGGATTTGGTGTACTATAACACTTTGATGGTTGAATCTGGAGTGTGGATGAATTAAAGCAGTCTACCTTTTATATTTTCATCAGTTGGCTCTGTGTCACTTGAAGAAATAAACAAAATACAGTGTGTATGTAATGCTAAATGAGCTGCAAATCTTTTTCTTGTTGTTGCTTACGGCCAAATTGTGCGTGCGCTGCGGTCAATTGTTTTGTTTTCTTATTTGCAAATGAATAGAGTTGATTGGGGGGAAAACAGTCCCTAATGCCATTTCTTTGATACCCATGAATGTAGCCAAACTGTTGGTATATTTATAGTATTGCTTTGCTCCTGTCAGACAGGTGAGCTCTGTGCCCTGCTGTTGTCACTGCAGCCCACTCACATCCTGTATCACACTCACTGCATTTATCGAGTAAAGCTCTGGCAAAATGTGCCGTTACAAAAACACCAGCCTGGCCCTGCACTCGCATTCATAGCATTTCTCATGAGAGAGGCTAAATGGGCTAAATTAAGAATTGCTCATGTAAGGACATTTCAGGTTTGAGTGCAAGAAGAATAGAAAGTGCAGATGTTTTCTTTGGTCGTGATGCTATAATTTGTATATACACATAACTTTAGTTAAATGCTGATTGATGCCATATTGGAAAAGTCATGATGGCTGCCAGCTTGGTTCAGACTGTGTCAGCTTTTATGTCCGAGTCCTTGACTGTTGTTTTTGTTGTGCTCTCAACCTGGGTAGTCAGAATATTAATGTTTATAGACTTTTCCACCATATATCCTGTTTTGGTCAGTAGGTGGCCTGAGCTTTACTTTTCTACAGTGATCCTAATTGTAAAGTCATTTTGAATGTCTTTTGCTGCTGTTTGTGATGTGTTTTCATTTGATGCCAAGAGAAAGACCACATTTACCAAAAGAGTTAGATCTGTTTAATGGCTGATTGTGAAGCCAGTGAAACATGAGATTCACTAAGCAATATTTGAGTATATTTATTTGAAAGATGGTGACCCAAGTTTGTCCTAGTTAACAGACCAAGCTGAAACCTCCTGGTGATGGTAAGCACCACTTTTACAATACTAGTGTTGTATATCATTATGGGTTATATTGGAGAATTTAATCAGGTGTTTGATCTCTGTTTGTGACATTCATACTTTTCAAAATCATCTCAAGGGCCAGAGGATCGATGCTGGATGTGGTCCCCAGACCCGACGTCGCCTACCCCAGATTTAATACTTTATGTAATGTTTTTTATTACCAGTGTTAATTTCGTCGACAAAAATATTTAGTCATAATTTTTGTCACAGTAATATTTTTGCTGACTAAAATTAGACTAAAACTAAATTAAAGTTAGTTCATGAGACTAAAACTATAACTAAAATCTCCAGATATGTTCGTCGTCTTAAAAAGACCTGAAAAGAACGGACTAAAATGGTCAAAACTGTTTGAAAGAGCCTTGTATCATTTAAATTCACTGCCAATGGAATATCTCTGTGTTTCGATAATGTAGGAGACGCTTCATGAAACATCTGGCCGTTGGGACTTATGGCTTATGATTCTTGGTATGCGTGGGCACGCGTGGTAGTCGGGTGCGTGGGGGCACCATTGTGTGATTTTTGGCTTTGTGTGGCTGATTGTCTGTGGGAGTCGGGGGGTTGAATGGGGAAAGGGATTGGTGCTGTGTTGTAAGGCGCTATAAGCAAAGATTGATTGATTGAATCAGAGAATATTATTAAATATGTTTGAAAACAATAATATAAATGTAAAGTTTACTCAATCTATTTCAAATTTAGTCGACTAAATTTACATGGATTTTTTTTTTTTTTTGAAAATTGCTGTCAAAATTAACACTGTTTATGACAATGTTTTTGTTGGATGAATTTGAAGTATAATGCATTTGTCACTGCTTTAGTATTCAGATGGGTTAGTTGCCGGTGCTTTCAAAAGAAAAAAATAATAATTTCAGTGGTATATGAAAAATGATGTGAAGAACTACCCAATAATCCCCATTTAATTCCTCAAACCACAGATGGTAAATAGGTCTTCTCTGTCAGCACATGATGAACTAAGGCAGTGGTGGGCAACGTCAGGCCTGGGGGCGAAATCCCACCCTCCAGCATAGAACCTCTGGCCCCTAAGATGATTGTGGGAAATATTACTGCACAAATCAATAATAAAATACATGTTAAAGTACTCGGAGAATGAAGAAAATACAGCCAATGTCTTCAAAATGTCCAGGAAAAACACCCCATTAGGTAATTTATGACATGTAACACTGGCATTTGTGGAAAATGGTTCTCAGCCCTTGGTGTTTTGGCAATGAAGAAAATCAGCCCTCCTTCAAGCAAACTTGCCTACCCCTGAACTAAAGTCTAATTATTTTCTCATAAAGGTGTCCAAAAGTGATAACAATATTCAAAAACATGTGTGATGTTGGTTTGTAGAAAGGACTTTTCAGGCATAAGAATAATATGGCAGGTTTGTGAATCCAATCACTACCAAACAATGATCTAGCACAACATGTATCAAATTTATTTTTAGAAATTTATGGCAAAAACGTTTTCTCTCCCTCTGTTCTTGCTCCAGCTGAAATAAAATTCTACAACCTGTCATGAACACATCCTAAACTCAAGACAGTTCTGGGATCAATTCCCCAACTGGGTCAGGCCTGTGTGGACTAGTACATGCTTGTCC
Source organism: Lesueurigobius sanzi (assembly GCA_900303255.1). Lineage (NCBI taxonomy): Eukaryota > Metazoa > Chordata > Actinopteri > Gobiiformes > Gobiidae > Lesueurigobius > Lesueurigobius sanzi. Next base: position 22,634 of record OMNZ01015615.1, on the reverse strand, counting down.
CATGTCTAGGTGGGTTTCCTCCAATCACTCCAGCTTTTCCCATCCACCCATATGCCCACATTAAAACGACATTGATTCTTAGTCATCCAAGTTGTTACATGATTGAATCTTTATCACCTTTCATTGCTCAAACGCTGTCTAATCACATTAAAACAAGCTATATCCATAAACGGCTCCCAGCTGCAGTATGGCTGAACAGACTAAAGTAAGCACCAGCAGATGGGTGTTTATTGTTGTGAGAGAGATCAAGGCTTTGAAGTGCGCTTTTTAGAAACTGATTTATTAGTTGATTATTTTTGCTCCCTCAAATCAAGCAGACAAGCCTTTAAATATCGTGTCAAACATAGCCTGAAGTTGTAGATCTGTGCCTCCTTTATTCATCTCTCTGGCATCTTTTCTGCACACGTGTTGATCCGTCTGTCTATTACGGTCTGTTTGCTTCTTGACTAGACTATTCGGTCGGTTTTTTGGCACAATCGAAAGTGCTCCGGCATTACGTCACTGCAGAATATGACGGCAAAACATAAAAAACAATACCTGCCTTATTTGCCCGGGGCGAGATGTCACGCACGAGGGCCAAGAAGAACTCGAGGCCCGTGCCATGTTTGCAAACAGCAGTGAATACTATCATAGAGCTGCGAGAGATAAACCCACGCAAGGCGGCTTTTCATTTTTTATGGAAGCGCTGTGGGAGTTTTGGGAGACACTGAGCTAATACTCCGGGCCCATTGACCGGTGGAAAGAGGGATGAGCGAGGCGGGGAGGAGTGA
>OMNZ01015615.1:6288-21844 GCA_900303255.1 Lesueurigobius sanzi | reverse complement strand
GGAGTGAGAGAAGGGAGGGGGTGTAATGAAGGGGTGGGGGAGGAGGTGTGTATAAAAGCATCGCTGTGGGGAATTAGCAAATATTCCTTAGAAAAACCCACTCCAGATATTTTCAAGACAGCTGTAACTTTCACGGTAAGTGTCCAACTTATTTTAATTACCCACAATACTCACTACTACTTATTCACTACAAAGTTGCAGTAGTAGTTGTTGAAGGAAATGACAGTATATGCTATGTTGATGTTGATGAAGACATTTGATAGAATTGTAGTTATTGGATAGCATTTTGATGGTACAATATTTATTGATATTGTACTATTAAGCATTGAAATGAATAAATGGCTTTAATATTGCAGTAGTTTGTTTGTTTGGAGAAGAGTTGAGTCAGGAATAAGTACACATTTCGCCCTTGATTTGAATAGGTAAGTAATGAGATTAAAGTGGAACTAGTATTTTTGCAACATGTCATTGAGTTTAAAATGTGATAATACACTTCCATTTACTTGAAAGTGGAGCAATAAGCAGATTTTTGACTTGGCAAGTCAAAAATACTCAAATTAAGGTAAAAATAGTCTTAATTTGAGTAATATTAACTCTTCAAGATCATTTTTTGTAGTGTAGTATGAGTGTTAGTACTTCTCAGGTAGCAGCAGTGTTATTTTTAGTGCTAACCATAGCGATGATAGGACTGTGGTCTGGCCCTGTCACCATAGATTAGATCTACTCTTTCTACCTTGGGTTTTTTTTTCCTTCAAGGTCGATATTGGTGTTTTAAATTGCGTGGTAAATCTTAAGCATTGAATAATTTGCTCTTGGATCACCTGTGGGGCTGACGCTAATACTTGTTTTCCAGTGAGGCTGCCACTTTCTGCACTTTTTGCACTTTCTGCGCCCTCCTGCCAGGGTTTAAACATTGTATAAAACTTTGCAGACACTTCCGTCAGCACATCTCATTCTTCCGGCTGCAGATTTGTTGGTTTTCTGGCCCGCTGTGTCTGGGAGTGCTGCTTTGACTGATGCCAGGATTTGCCTTGGGCTCATGTGCGCGGCCCGGGTTTATGAAAGGTGCTATTGACAGTGGAGGGAAAGGCTGCGTGAAACGGAGCCCAGTCCAAATCCTACAAACAGAAGATGTGGATGGAGCGTTTATACACACACAGGCAGCAGCATCGTCATCATCATCATCACTGTGTCGGACATGTTTAGACAGGTGGAGCACATATTATCACAGATTAGGTTCAAAAACGCGTCAGTGCTACTGTTTGTGTCTGCGAATACAACACATGGGGGGGTTATGGTATGTTTATGGTTCAGGCAGAACGTGAGCAGAGACCAGCTGCTGGATGGCGCTTTTGAAAAGGAAAATATATACATATATACCTTGAGCAACAGCAGTGTCATGTGATTCACTGCAAAAAGTGATATTTTGAGAAGTTAAATTTGCTTATTTTAAGTAATTTTGACTTGTCAAGTAAATTCACCTGCCAACAGAACAGTATTTTTGCACTTAACATAAGAAAAAGAATATAAATTCATGTAAATTTAGATTTATTGTCTAATTTTTAGTGCAAGAAGTTGTTTTTTCTTGATTTAAGTGCAAAAATACTTGTTCCATTGGCAGATAATTTCACTTGGCAAGTTAAAATTTCCCTGAATGAGGTCAAATATGAATTTGAAGCAAATTTAACTTATCAGAGATCACTTTTTGCAGTGTTTGTGCTGGTACATTAACGGATTCAAGCTTAGAATGGTTTGTTTAAGCCCATAGCTCTAGAGATTTCATGAGTAGTTTAGGTAAGACAATAGTAACAAGCATTTTAGCCATGTTCACCATTTGTTCCTTAAACAGATTAGGGCTGGTACGTACAGACTCAGACAAAGCAAGAATTACATCAAAATGTTGTATTTTTGTTTATGTTAAAACTATTTTGTCTCTAAAAGTAGTCGGATACATACATTTTTCTGTAAATATTTGACCTTTCTTTGTCCTCAGTTATGAGGTAAATCTCCAGACTACAGTATGATCTAATCAGAGCAGAATGAGCTCCACTATGAGGGTTGCCAGCTCTCGCAACAATCCCAGACTGAATTCTAGAGGTTCTGAGCTTTCAAATGAGAAATGACATGTACAAAGAGCATCCTACAGACATTACCTTTTAATATACTCTATGAAGAACAGCGTCACTTTAGCTCCATGTGGCAAAAAGTGTAGTAAAAAAATTGATTTCCATGTGTCTTTTGCATTAATCTTAGAAAATAATGGGTCCATTAATAATCGTTGCAGACCGCTTCCTCGTTCACCCAAACTCGAGGTGATGGGGTGTGGCACAATAACCTAATGCAGTGTGCAGGCCGGGACTTCCACAATTACCATGCAAAGTAGACCCCCACTGTAAAAACATAGTAGATACTGTAATATTAAGCCAAAAATAAAATTTGAAATCTGTTTTAGTGATATGTAATTACATTGTTTTCTTTTTTATTCAGTCTCACTTTACAGATGTATGCTGTTCCAATGGATAAGCCCATAGCATGTACTGTAAGCCAGACACTGTTTGTGCCATAACTTTGCTCATTATCTCCATGGTTTTCACTCTCTTTCCAAAAACAAGATGTTGCAGAGACATGTCAACGGCAAAAACAACTTATGCTTAAAACATTATGAAAGAAATGTTTGTGTTTTTCCCCAGGTCCTACATTTTTGCCATAATTACAGATTTACTTCTAGCTTTGGCTGAGGTAGAGCCATAAAAATCTCTGAAATGTGTATCAGTTGTAACCTAAGTTTAGACAGTAAATGGCTTAGCTGTGTATTGTCTTTTCTGCAGGCGTATTTTGGTTTCAATTGATGCAGCTGATAAGTGCCCTGTATTTGATCCTTGTAGCTAAAACTAAAACCCTTGGACATTAAGGGCCTCTTATGTTTGGTGATAGCACTAAGTTCTATAAATGCTTTCTGTATCCCAGCCAACCATCACCTTTTGGCAGCTTCCAAACCACACTCACATATAGAAGCTGTTGGAGCCGTGCGTCCTGTCTGCGGTTCTGCCCCGCTTTAATCCTGGGCCAACTCTCTCTTCTCTTCTTGTCTTTCTTCTGGGCTGTTTTTTTTTTTTTTGGGCTGACACCTCTTTGCTCTTCCCCTGCAGGACAAACAACGCAAAGATGAGCAGGCTCTTCCAGCTGGTGGCTCTTCTCGCTGCCATCTCTCTCAGCGTTTGCTACGGTAACACCTCCATTACCCCATTACCCTCTGAGTTGATAACCTGCAGTCAGTATTAACACTGTTTGTCCCATAGATTCTCATGAAAGCTCAGAATCCGTTGAAGGTGATTAATAGATTCTTGCATGGAAAACAAATGCATGCTACTAATTAAAAGGCACGTCCTGTCGTACAATAATGGTGCTGCGATATTTGGTCTGATAAATTGTTCCAGATTTATTCATGGCACCGAGCCGGGCCAATTCCTTCATTGCTCCGCAGAGGGGGACTCTGTACAACCCGTCCAGAGGCAGCGCAGTGAACTACTACAATCTGATGAGGTAAAAGTGGCACAAAGCACATATGGAAAACCACAGGAAGCAGTTCTCACCGCAGCACTGTCGACTCCACTAAAATTACACCGTTAAGCATCATGTGTTTAGGGCCGCGGGGTCTGGGGAAGGAACCATGCAAACTGTCACAATAGAAAGACAGAGTATTGGAAAATGTTAAAATGTGGTGTACCCCACAAACAAAGCTATTGCAATAAAAAAGGCAGGCTCTGGTTTTAACATTTTTGATCCTGTGGTACTCTAGATTTGTGGTGTTAAACATGTACATGAATGCTGCAGCCTGGCCCATATTAAAGGTTACAGCTGGGAATCAGTGGAAGAGTCTACCATCAACACTGGGAGGATGTCCAACATATAATGCTTTTAAAACTCAACTGAAAAACTGGCTATGGTCAAACCAAACTTAGTGATTTTGTAGAATAAATGTTTATTTATTAATACAGTCTATTATTGTATGGTGAATGTTGTATAGTGGACAAAGTGGAAATGGAAAGTGAATGTTATGACTGAGCAAATGGTGCAGTGGAGCATATAGTGTACATTATAAATTGTGCTTTAGTTGAGCATGAGGCTGCCAGTGTAAATGTGCTTGTAGATATTGTACAGAGGATTGATGACCCATTGCTGATACTTTAATTAGCCTTGGCTACAATTCAACATGTTTACATTCATGTGTCTCATCATGGGGCGACAGTGGCACAGGTGGTAGAGCGGGTCGTCTCATGATCGGTCGGGGGTTTGAATCCCAGCTCCTGCAGGTGCAGACATATTGTCCTCGGGCAAGACACTTCACCCAATGCCTATGTGTGAGTGGTTGGTGGTGGTCGGAGGGACCGTTGGCGCAGATGTGAGCAGCCTCACTTCTGTCAGTCTGCCCCAGGGGAAACTGTGGCTACAAAGATAGTTTTCCACCATCAGCATGGAGTGTGTGAAGTGCTTTAGGTGTGACTTGTGTCATAAGAAATAATACAAATAAGATGCCCTTCCCTTCATCATGGCTGTTCATTAACATGCACTGTCCCACTCAAATAAATACAGTTAATAAATATCAACTACAAGCCAAAAGTTACTGATATGGTCGATATAATATATAGCTTAGATCCTTCAAAATTGAATGGTCTAACTCTTTATAACAGGCAGAAGGAGACAGTGGCTCAGACGTTAGAGCAGCTTGTTCAATCCACACACTTTGCCAGAGTGATTGTCATTTTATTTTTTTGCAGTGTATGGAGTGAATGAATAATGACTATGGTGTAGCACTTTGAGAAACTTGTCAACTCAAGTTTGTAAAGCGCAATACAGGTGTAAGGCATTATTTATACATACAGAAGCACTTCAAAAGCTGATATTGTTGCCTAATCAATACAAGAAATCCCCTTCCTATTGCATCAAGTCACACACTGTCACTAAATGGCAAGTGTCTTGCCCAAGTGCACCAGGGCAACACATGCTGCATCTGTGTGACATGAATATAGTTTCTATGAGAAGGCACAGTGCTGTAGCCAAATAAATTAAAGATATACTGAATGCATTTTTAAAGTTGACCAATAACGCCTCTCTCTGCTGTTGTTCAGGATAAAGTCTCCAGCCGAGCGACGAGCCGAGACCTGTGAGGACTACTCCCCCTGTCGCTTCTACGCCTATCGCTACGGTTACCAGCAAGCCTACCAGCGCTACTTCGGCGCCCGCACCCAGACGCCTCAGAGAACGGCCTTCTCTCGCCGATACTAAACACATATTGTTTATTAGCTGCACATCTTTTTTTGTCAACGTTTCTGATTTATGAAGCTGTGTCTCTTTGGACCTATCATTTAAACAGAGTCTGACAACCCATCATTATGCACCTGCAGCAACTCTCAGTATAGCTTTAGTGCAATCCCACTTCATCCCCTCCTACCTGTGTATTTAAGGGATTTTAATCATAAGCCAGTATAAATATGTCTTGCTACTAAATATGTTTAAGGAATGACTTTACTTTAATCTTTGTATATGTATTGTGACATTTTGTTTTGGATTGAAATATTTCAAAAAATGTTATTTCTTAATATCTAACTACAATATAAACAACTGTTTTAACAAATATACACTGGTGTTTTTATTTTCTTTATAAATTATAATCTTGTGATTCATACTGGTCAGATGGAGATATAGGAAGGTCAGCACATCTTAGTTTGTCAACAGTGCATGTTTGCTTTTCTATACTGTGTCCATGCCACAATTGCAGCTGTCCTTTAAGTCAGGACAATGGCTCGCCACGACAGAGAAATTATAGTCCACATGCAACGGCCATCTCAAGAAGTAGACAGGGTGAAAGACAGGATGCCACAATGTAGAAATAACTACTAACATTTGATTCAATTATTGGATTGGCTTGGTGTAAAACTAAATTATGTAATGAGGTGGAAGGTCGAGACAAATCTACTGCCTGTGCCAATAGACCCGTTCATTGCTTACATCATCAGTGACATCAGCTGGAGGCAGGAAGTGAGCAAGAGAAATAAGATTTAACTAAAACTAGTGATTATAGTGTAAAACCACAACTACAAAATGTGGTCCTGTTGTGGCTTAAGGAGCAAGAACAAGAGGAATGACATTTGAGACGATAAAATAAGGTTTTATCTGATATTTCCAACAACAGTTAAACATTTGTTTATCGTGACTATGACAACAGCTACAATGGAAATAGATAGGGCTCTAGCTTTCTGCCTCCAGTTCAGCCCGGAATGTTTACAAACAATGAAAGGGTCTAGATGAGTTTCAGCTGACATCATCTAGCGGAACTTATGTTGCAACAATGGGTTGCTACAAGCAATTCAAATCAAAACATTCTATATCTCTATGCTTTGACCAATCAGAGGCTTTGGGGGGCACCAAAAGTCACATGACCGAAACGCATGAATTGGCATTCACTTTAAAGGCACACTGCATAGTATTTTGGATTATACCTGTAATACAAAACATTCTCCTAACGACCAGCTCGACACAAAAAATGATATTGTTGCAGTCCCATATTTGGCTGCTTTTAGTCAACATCTCCATGGAGACGAGCTGGAGATGTCCAATCAGGTCTTATGGTGCAAGAACAAGAGGAATGACATTTGAGACCATAAAATAAGGTTTTATCTGAATATTTACAACAACAGTTAGACATTTGTTTATCGTTACTATGACAACAGCTACAATTGGAAAATATAGGGATCTAGCTTTCTGCCTCCAGTTAAGCCCAGAATGTTAACAAATAAACAATTCATTTTATTAAATAGACCAACTTTATGATATTTTGTCTGACTGGACATTCATCATACCTGGAGTAGTATGATATGAACTATAAAGACTATTTGACCCCGGTTAGTTTTAAAATTAGTATCTTAATTAGCCCTTAGCTACGCTGTCCATCCATTGCATGTAAAACTTCCTGCTTTATTGGCCAAGCTAATTGGTTTCTCTGCATAATTACAATTACCCCAAAGCCTTTAAACCCTCCAAATGTTGCCCTCGTTCTGAAGAAAATCTCCGCGGTTTGTAATAAAACTCCAAACCACAGATTAAAATAATGCAGTCCTTCTGTTTCAGGCTGATTACATGCTTTGTCTTTTGCACCTATTGACCTGTGTCTTTTACTTACACTGTGGAAGTCTGACCCCTGCTGGCGCTATGCGGTACTGCACCACAACTCCTAGGAAACTATTTTAAATTAATTTCATTTCTTACCAAGATGCATACTCTTACACTGCTTTCTTTGATAGTAAATGTAATCGCTATTTTGGAATTATTTGCATGCGTATATTGTAATGCTAATATCATGTAAGCTAGCTCCAAAATGAACACCATCCATCTGGGACTTTCTGCAACATGATAAAAATACAAGTCCGATGTATTCCCACATTCCTCGCTTGGGAATAGTTGTGCCAATGTGGGTGTATAGTAAAAGGTGCCCTGACCAATCACACGTCTATGCTACATTTTAAGATAGCATTTGAGACGCATAAAAGGTGGGAAAGTGGCAAAAAGTTTATTTTGAAGTAGAGCCTATACTGCCCGAAGAAACACGCTGAATGATGAAGTCAGTGGCCGTCCTGCTGCTGTGCTCTTTGCTGGGGCTCGTCTGCCTCAGTTCAGGTCAGTGCAGGACATTACTTTATTATTATTTTATTTTTAATCCAATATAGTCACTGGAGCATGACTACACTAACTTCTTTGGACTTGTGACTGTGTAAGTTGGGTCTCACTGTCACCAATTTACACAGTCACAGTAAGTAAATATACACTACATTACTAATTAATAATAATAATAAAAAAGATTAAATATATTTGTTTATGCTTTCTTCAACAGCAGCCTCTGTTGATCGACCTGTTGCAGAACACCCTGGGGAAGATGGTAAGATTTTTCTTATGTCCAATTTCATGAATTTCCAAATTTTAACTTTGAGCCAGCAAAATAAACAATACAATTATAATCATAAATCATAAAAACACATTAACTACAATATTACGTGACCTTGTTGCTTCATATGTTATTGTGTGGTATTTGTCAGGAAATATTCAAAAACAGCATTTCACACGTCAAGAAAGATATTTACGTTTCCGACCATGTGGCTTTCTTCAGAACTTGGGCAACGCAAATATATTTCTTGACATCTGCAATATGAGTGGAATGCTGTTTTTGAATATTTGTGTTTTGCCTCTTCTTCATCTGCACGACAAGTACGAATTGTTGGTGTGCGTTACTTCTTTCCTCTGTTTGTCAGGAAATAACACATTGTCCTTCTTGGACTGGCCAAAGTCATACATGATATTTAGTGGTGGCTTAGGTCAGTGTTTCCCAACCAGGGGTACGGGGACCCTAGGGGGTACGTGCGCGCTTAGAAGAGGGTACATGGATTAATTTCAGATAAGAAATAAGATAAAACTGAATTGTATTTTTGATTATTATGTTCAAAGAAAAGCTATTTAAAACATTTAACTGTAAAGAGGGAGAGTTTGAGATTATTTAGTAGCCTTTTTACTGATAATTAGGAGTTTTAGTCATTCACTTTCTAACTAATCATCAAAACCATCGAGGCAGGGGGTACTTGGAGTATAAAAGACGAAAAATGTTGGACAAGAGATTACAATAACCACAATTTCTGCAGAACCGAAATCAACCAGTTGAACCTTGATGGACAGTATTCATTTTATTTATTTGTTTACACATATTCAAAAGAATACAACATAAACAATTAACTTAAGTGTGATGGACGTTACCCAAATCCCTCAAGGGGCTTAACAAGTGGTAACCTCCAGAAACTACATGAATAAAAACATAGCTAAAAAAGTGCAACAAAGACATGTTACACAAGAAACAGGCAATCAAGGGTCAGTGGGATATACAGTACCTAGAGGAAAGTTACTCTGACTCAGAAGCAGTCTCTTCAAAGCTTTTTAAAATTGAGATATTGAGAGCTCTGTGAGGTGAGTTGAGTTTATTCCATATTTTGGGTCCTCTGTACAGAACACTTAGCTGTGAGTGAGTGGTCGGTGGAAAGGGAGCCCAGACGAGATGGCTACTCCGAGATGAATACTCATGTGATTGATTGTTAAAGAAAAAATGTTGTTCAGATGTTGAGAAAGATTAGGTAGACATGCACATCCCGAACCAAGCAGCGTGCAAGAGATCGAAGAAACAATGTAGAAAGATGACAGACTCTGCACAGCTGTAGAGCTAACAAAATCTAGTTATTCAAGCACCACAGAGTATTTTTACAGTATATGTATTGTACGTTATGAATGGAACTCACACTGTGATCATGTGAGTAAACATGTGACATGAACAGGTGACCACCTCATTAACAAGGGTATAAATACCGGTGTGTAGCCACTATATTTCTGTCTGATGAAGGGCTAGCACGCCCAAAACGTTACTCTGTGGTGCTTGAATAAATAGATTTTGGTAGCTCTACAGCTGTGCAGAGTTTTTCATTTTTCTGCATTGTTCAGATGTTGAGGCAATAGATTATTTACAGTTACAGCGTGTGCACAGAACAAGTGAAAAAGTAATTTCTTCTAAAAAACGATCCTAGCATTTACAGAAGTCTTCCATTTCAATTGTTGTTTGTATTGAAGTGAAGTGATTTTTTGCTTGGACAGTCTCAAAAAAGAACAGAAGTCTACAATAACTTCTCTTTTTGTTGTGAAGGAGTGTTCTTGGAGCCGGAGCGGGCCGACTCTGTGGTGAGGCAGAGGAGAGCCCTGTCCCAGTATCATCTGGAGAGGTAAACATGAGCTCACCTGACGACATTCTTACCGAGCACGAATCTTTTCAACACTCTACATGCAACACCGGAAGTGCTCTTTAAAAAGCCCTCACAACTCCATCAGACGCAACCACCTGCAAAAACATGCTATAATGACTTTTAAAGAAGTATTATCACAACTGCAACAAGGTATTGTCGTATGTGGCTTCAGGAGGCCACTAAAATATATAACAAATGGTTTTATCTAATAGTGGAAAGTTTGGAAAGATTTTAAAAAGAAAACATTGATAGTGTATTAATTCTTATTTGGAAACAGCATAGATTTGCAAACATTAATACAGTATATATATATATTTTTTTTTTCTGGATATTCTCTATAATATGAATCAGTTTACAGTGGGGGTCCCGGATTGTTTGCATGGTAATTATAGGGGTCCCAGCCTAAAATGTTTGGATATCCCAAGACTAGATACAGTTTTTTCTCAGTGTTTACACAGATTAACACATCAGCTCAGATGTATTTCTGAGTCAGTTTTTCTGATGAGAATATGTAAAAACAAAGCCCAAACTCGTATTTAACTTGAGTTATCAGTGCTTCAGACAGTGCAGGGACATTGACTATAACCGAGTAGCCTGGTAAGAAAGCATTACCATTAAGCAAGCTAGTGTTTCTAGTTGATTTAAATGGTAAATGATTGAAATTATTATAATTAGGACCAGAGGAAGGCATTGTTAAGGTTTTATAGGGATCCTAGAAACACACAAAACAAACAAACCACCCTAGTGCCAGTAAAGGGTGGGAGTGACCTATAATACAAGTGTTCTTATTCATAATCCTTTGATTGAGAAGCATGTCACGTTTGTTTGTCCTCAGCCTGAGAGAGGTGTGCGAGGCCAACGTGGGCTGTGAGCACATGATGGACACCAGCGGGATCATCGCTGCCTACACCGCTTATTATGGACCTATCCCATATTATAACTAGACCTGATGTGAAGAAAGTAACTGGCTGCGATGCAAATGATATAATGTACAAAAACATGTCAAAATAAATAAAAGTTACAGAAAAAATGGCTGTAGAATATAGTGAACATGAATAAAATAAAATACCTTGGACTGTATATTTATGTCTTTTATTTTAAAGGATTGTATAATCAACCTACTTTACCAACGCATGTGCTGAAGGCTACAATGATCCAAGAATCATGCATTATACACTTTGGCTCATTCTACATTCTCTTCTTTAACATAATGACTTATAACTTCACATGAATAATGCTGCACAGTGCAATTGAAAACCTTTTTATTAATGTCTGGTATCGCACCATAAGCAGAGGAAGTAGATGGTTGTTTCTGTGGCATGCAGTCAGACAGGTCTCCCACACACATGAAACTACTTTGTTTTTATTCATTTTAAATACCTCTAGTAGGCCTAAGAGTCTTTGTCATGCAACATACAAGTAGGCAGGTACACACAGGTCACCATTAGTATGTGAATCTTATTATCATTAGTATTAATATTGTTGTTTTATGAGCATTACCACTATTTACTAGCTATAACCACTTATGTAAATAATTTTGGCCAAGGCACAAACATCAGCAAAAGAAGAAAACAAATTGGATACAGGTTGGATTCTTCAGTCCAATCTGATCTGTCCATTCATTATAAACGTTGGGACATGTTCAAAGTGCATCAGCCCGGACCTGGGAATTCTCCATCATACGTCAGTCTGGATTACACAGCCCCTGGTAGTGTTTACCTTTCACTTTGACTTGCAGAGTAGAGTGATGGTTCTGGTTAATAAAACAATATTACTTCCTTATTTGAAAGATATAATTTCTCTCAGTTGACAATCCCATATTTAACCTTTAATCACATGCATTGTCATTCAATCAATAAAATAAAGAGCAGGGGGTCACCAATCTTAAGTTATGCCCAGTAGCCCCTGGGCATAACTTAGGTAATACAGTTATTTCCTGTATTACCTAAGTTAAAAAAAAATACAGTTATTTCCTGCTCTACCTTTGTGACACAGAGTAGGCTATTCATTCAAGATATTTTTGATACGGTCAATATCTTATAGTTAAACTTTAAGTCTTTAGGATATAATTATAGTTTGTTTTTGTTTTGTTTTTAAACTGGTAGCCCTCGAACAAGTAAGAATGCTCTTGAAGTAGCCCTCTGCTGGAAAAAGGTTGGTGACTGATCTAGAGGCTATTCTTCATCTTTACCTCCATTTGATCTCTCTATTCATCTAAGGCTTACTGTAACGCTAACAAATGGCCTACAATAGCCTACGGCTAGTTCGCTATCTTATATTTTATGTTGTGTATCTTGGCTAGAGTGAGTGAATTTATCTTTTCCGTCTTTCCAGTCTTCAGGCTTATTTTCCTGTAAGCGTTGGAAAGTACCACGGTGTGCGTCATGACGCGTGCGCTCTTATAAAGTCTCCTGCACACACCTGCTCCTCCTCATGCACTCACAGCACTGCACTTAGCACAGGATGGACAAGACACTCACCTTCACCCGGGAGAACACAGCCCGCATCAAGGCCGTAAGCGACTCCTTTGGCCCATCCGGAAAGTCGCTAGTCAAACCCGGGCGCATCCTTCTGGGAGAGGGGCGCCTTCTGAAGCAGAGCCGCAAGAAGAGGCAGCCCAAAGTCTTCTTTCTCTTCAATGACGTGATCGTGTACGGCAGCATCGTCCTGAACGGCCGCTTGTACAAGAAGCAGAAGATCCTTCCACTTGGTCAGTAGACAGGTGTTTAAACTTTATATGTGTTAACTTTTTTCTACAGGTTAAATGCATTACAAACATAGCTACAAGTAGGCTGTTTCATTTTCCTTTACTGATAATAAAGGTCCAAGTGTAAATCCAAGTGTCCAATTACAAATGAATTACATTCTGTCAACCACAACTCATAAACTTGAGTGTTCCATGTTCTCCTTGCATTAAGCTGTGCATTAAGCTAGGCAATGTGGGTGAAGTGTCTTGCCCAAGGACACAATGACAGCGTGCACATGTGGGAGCCCCCGACCTTCCGGTCATGACCTGCTCTACCTTCTGCGCCACTGTCGTTGTTAATGTGTTATTAATTGGTTATAATTATTTGTATTTGAAATAATACAAGAAATAAAGTGAAAATGACTGACCAAACGTCTTTCTTCTTCTTCTTCTTTAGAAACCATTAAGCTGGAGGACATTGTGGACAAAGCCTCCCTGAAGAACCAGTGGCTGATCCAAACGCCTCGAAAGTCTTTCTACGTGGCGGCGTCCACTCCGGAGGAGAAGCGGCTGTGGATGGACCACATTGAGGAATGCAAAGCCACCTTGGAGCAGCAGGGCCTCACTGCCACCAATGAATACGCAGTGTCTTGGATGCCCGACAGAGCCTCAGATATCTGCCTGATCTGTGAGGCCAAGTTCACTCCCACCAACCGGCGCCACCACTGCCGAATGTGTGGCCTCCTGGTGTGCCACAAGTGTTGCAAAGAGAAGGCTATGATCGGACACATCAGCACCACCAAGAAGCAGAAGGTGTGTCGTCACTGCTATAGCAAGAAGCAGGAGGAGGTGTCCCGCAGTCGGGGGAACTCTGAAGAGGACGATCCGGCAGAGTCCAGTGATGATGATGACGAAGAGGTGGATGATTCTCTGCTCTATCAGTCGCCCAGCTCCTGGCTGGACACACGCATGGGCTGCTGGGCTGGCATCGGAGCATACATGACCATGCACCCAGTCAAGACATAAACTGCCTCACAATCAGATTACTGTACACGATACAACTCTGTCAGGAGGTGGACAGCACTCAGTCAGAAGGAAGTCTCTCAGGGACTGTTTCAACAGATTAAAAGTTACTACTGAAAGAAATGAGATGACTTTCCTTTGACATAAAGCTCTGCTCACTCATATGAAGACTCTTCATCCCAACACGATGCCATATACTGCCCTTAACAGTGGTGAATGTGCAGTAAATGGAAAGAAGATGTTGACGTTGAGTATGCTTACACAGTTGAACGTGTTTTTGGCAGAGCGCTCCTGCTGCTCCTTAAACTTGGGTCAACCTCATGAACTTCTGGTTATTCTGTATCTATTGGCAGTGAAATGGATATGGTGCTGAAAGGTTTTCTTCACTCCCAAATCTGCTCAAATGTGTCAGAACATTAGAATGTAAATATTTTTAAATGATCTGTGATGATCTGTAATAGTGTATGTTTTAATACTTCCTGCCTTACTGTATGTATCATCACACAATGAAGAGCTGTTTGAGCCCAGACCACTTTATGTAGCACTTTTTGCAATGCCCTTTCATTTTACTTTTTTTTTTTACAAAGTACTTGTACTATTATTTTTTATTATATTGTTGCAATGTACTGTCAGTGTTTCGCAATAAATTTACTTGTATCATTCCTGTGTATTTCGACTGGCACACACTCAATAAGAATCTGACAAAACACGGACTGCCCGTAACAACTCAACCAACCAGTTTTTAATAGATGTGCAAAGTCAATACAGCCACTGCTTAGGATTGTATACACTTTGTATAAATAACTATTCATTACATGCAATTAGCAAGATTACACTTTTATTTAAATCACACCCACACAATTGGCTTGATACAATTTGTTAGTGTGCAAAGGTGGCCTGATTATTAGAAGAAGTTTGGTACAGGGAAAACACAATAAGGTGTGGTTTACCGAAAAGCCTGGCTCAGTCTTGTGTTGTTAAAGGATTGTCAGCTCACAATGACAGACAGGGTCGAACTGATGAGCATCTTGGGCTCGGTGCCATATCAGAAAATAGCTTTGTGAAAACCAGTTGAATGAAAGTCTCTTAACAGAGCAAGAGGAATAAGGAAGTTCCCTTTTGATATACATCTCTTCTTCAGAAATCATCCAGATTTTGTTTTGGCCTCTATAAAACTTCTTCGTGCTCATGTAAGGTCTCACTTGTCCAGGTGTTTCATGGGAGCAAGAGTTCGGAAAATAAGAATGGGTAGCTGTGACCTATAATGGAAGTTTATCAAGCTTATGAAGCATTATCATCATAGTTGGAAAATAAACAATACTTTTGAGCCATATCAATCATAACTTGAATATGTTCAGGTGCCACCTTGTAGTAAAATTTGGAACCAAACTCATTTTGGGTTGTGGGCTGAAATTCACCACGATGACAGCTCACAGGCCACATATATTGTAGCTACCGCTGCCCTGGGGTAAACTGATGGAAGCCAATCTGCACCCCTCTGACCACACCGAAACACTCTCACCTAGGCTTTGTGGCATTTCCCCGGCAGTCTCCTGACCAGGCCTTGCCCTGCTTAGCTTCAGAGATCTGACAGGATCCGGCATAGCAAAGGAGGTATGGCCATAAGACAGTGTCAGTGCCCTCTGCTGGACAGGTGTGGAATTCCTTCCTTTTTAAAATTTTGGCTGCCCCCTAGCGACTGCTTGAGCATTTTGATTATTTCTTTAAATTTCCAAACTCCTAATAGGAATGGACTACTAAAGACTTTTGAAATGTATGCTCTACAAGCCGCAGGCCAGATGAAAGCATCTTGCGGATCCAGCCTGCATGTTTGACACCCCTGATCTCCAACAAACCCTAACTGATGCCAATGAGCCTTGGTGACACTGCAGTCTGTAATTGTCAGGAGAAGTATCAATGATTTGTTGCTTTTATCAAGTTGGGATGTTGGGTAATATTGGATCTTCCTTGTAATGGGAATTTCCCACTTAACTCAGCCTGTCCATGGACTACAGATGGA
>OMNZ01015609.1:0-10623 GCA_900303255.1 Lesueurigobius sanzi | reverse complement strand
CATACTCAACGAATGTCTCAGACAATGGCGAGATGAGGAGGTGCTGGAGGAGGGTCCATCATGGGAGGACAAGCTCCTACATGGGATGTACCACCGGAACATAACTGAAGTGGCTGATCTCAAGAAGTCCTACCAATGGATAGAGAGGGCTGCCCTACAGGACAGTCATCCTGGCTGCACAGTAGCAGGCTCTGAGCACCAGAGCGATAGAGGCCCAGATCTACCACACCAGACAAGACCCAAGGTGTAGACTGTGCAAAGAGGCACCTGAGACAATCCAGCACATAACTGCAGGGTGTAAGATGCTGGCAGGGAAAGCATACATGGAACACCATAACCAAGTGGCTGGCAATGTATACCGAAACACTACTTGGAACAGCAAAAGATACAGCGCAGAACCCTCAAGCTCCCAGGCCTCTGATAGAGGACCCGAGCTTGGAATAGAAAAACAGGTGACCGCCTGCGGAGGGCGAGAGGGGAATTATATATTAAGAATTATATTAAATACACTTTTTGTTTTTTATATCTTGAGATCTTGGGACCCCTGTGCTGATTGTTATTTATGTATTTGAAGAGTTCATTTGCAAAAACAGATAAGTGCCATTGACAAAAATAAAGTTAAGCTTGTACTTTTCTCTTTGTTTTTCAGTGATTTTAATGACCACATGAATTTTAGTGAATCAGAAATATGAAGTGACTTGTTATTGATAAAATTTATTCAACTTTACGTTTCCTGGTGTCCTTTTTAGAGCACAGTGCTACAAATCTGAAATTATTTAGCTACAAATTCAAAATGGAGACATCTGTTTTTGCAAATGAACTCTTCATTTGGATAATTATGTAACAGTATACCATTACAAATAATCTCTCTATTAGACACGTAGTAGCCATGACATTATGTTTACGGCCCACAATCATGTCTAAGATAATAGGCTATGTCTATGCCATAGACCGTGAAAAACAAAAAATTTAAGTCCAGAGCCTGACTTCCAGGCATTTTCAATCTTTGAATATAATAATCTAATCGAATTAACTATTATAACAACATGAATTAAAATTGCAGAATTATAGGCCTACACCTAGCTCTGCCATGAGATAATAAAATATAGTGATGTTTTATGCGTCCATGGGGATGGAGTGAGTGTACAGTAGTTTGTGGACCTCGAGGGACCCCTCTGAGTTATGCTCAAATATTACGATGCCCTACATCTACATGTAATATCTCGAGTTACCACAAGAGGGAGGTGTGTACATGGATTTGTCGGAACTTTACTGCCATGGATCTATTAGTTCCATGGGGATTGCGTTAGGCCTATATTCACCGGTTTAATTCCTCCTTTCTAAAAGAAAAATATGCTTTGTCCAGGAAGTCACATTCGGAAGTTTGTTTGTTGTTTTTGTAGCTTATTTGTTTGTTTTTCATTGACGCATTCTTGAAATAGGCTACTTTTATGGGTGCAGTCAGGCTTTAATCAGCCTATAGCAAGAACATATTTTGCAGAAGCAATAGTTATGTTAATACAAACTGCAACAAAGACATCAATGAAATTGTATACAGAGACTATAAAATATTGTCTACTCCATTAAAGTCGTCTTAATGTGTTGGCTACTTAGACTTACTGAATATTTAGATGACCACACAAACAGTTTTCCTTGGCCAAAAAAATAATATTTCCTTTGTTGGGAAATGCGTCCCTAAGTCACCCACAGTGTTTGAGGAGCGTCTCCTAATTTTCTTCCCTTTTGCATAAAAACCATGCCAGTCTATGTTTTTGCATGTGCAGATGGAGGCAAGCAGCAGACGAGCTTGAGAAGAGGTGGGGCTTTAACGATCTCATAAAACCCAAAGTCTATCCATGCACTCACTGCCAAGGTGACGCGCTCAGACTCAAGAACTGCTCGCATCACGCCAAGTGTGGGCACGAACGAGGCGACCCCTCCGGTTTGGTCAAAGGTTAGCTCTAGGTTACCAGCGAACGGAACTTTAAAACAGCTTGGATTTTACACAATAAACCCACGGCGTCATATCTGGACAAATGCGCTGGTTCTGGACTTAAAGGACACTAAAGAGGAAATATGTCTCATTGAGGTGTGGAGATAGATGACCAGAGCCTTACCATGCAGCATCCCTTGGACATGGGGGCGCATTTCTACCCTCCAGAGGCGCACCTAGACCATAGGACACATCGTTACCGGAGTTTCATGATTGAGGAGATTCTCACTGACCATGAGGAACAGAAAACCTCCACTCACGCCGGCGAGTTGCTCAAGTTTGGCGTACAAGCTCTGCTGTCCGCTCGGCCCTTCCACAGTCAGCTCGGTAAGACGAGGGTCAAATCTTCTGCTGTCGGCTGGAGCATGTTTTTTCCTCGTCTATTAACTTTTACGCGTGCGGTAAACGCGGTTTGCAAATTTGAGAAAATGTAGAATGCTTTACACATAGAATGATTTACATAACACTTCTGCAAACTACTCGCTGATGTTTGTTTAATCACCCTTATTTTTTGGTTTATGGGCCTAAATCAAACACCATAATACAGTTCATAGAATTTCAATGCAGTGTCAAATTCGTGCGTATAATACGCAGTTGTTATTTTGTGATCTTATTTTTATTAATGGCAACTGATTACATTTTTAATCAAGCCTATTGCATGTGGTAGACATGTATTACAACGACAGAAAGAAAAGCTGTTATCATTGCGTAAAGGTTTCTTACTTTTCTTTTCATTGTCGGAGTCAGCGATGTCTTATAAATGTGAATATAGCCTACATGGGCTATTTAAATATTAATTTGAAATCTTGCATTTGTATTAAGATTTAATCCAAGTTTTACTCGAACTTTATGAATAAATTAATTACAGCCAATCAAGATTAAATTTGGGGAGGACTATAATAAAATGTAACAAGGTCTATAGCAGTTAAAATGCTGAAGTATTGTATTACCACCAAGAAATAACCAAAAGACAAAAATCATGGTGTGTGTTACCATCAAAGTCTTCTGCAAAGTGAAACTTAACTTATGGAAACCTGTCTTATTAAGATTTTATTCGTTCCAAAAGTGCGTAATTTTGCGTAAAGTACCTAGATTATTCCTTCTGAATAATAGGCCTATAAGTTTAAGACTAAAGTTTTAATAGAATCTGATCTTCTGTTTTACGTCCGTACAGTGCTCAAAGGGGATCAGACCAGCCTGCTGAAGTTCCCCATGTCGCCGTTGTCCTGTTCACTCGCCTCCCCGCTTGGTTCCCCTCTTCTGTCCGCTGGCCCAGGCCTGCAAGTCGGCTCTGCGTCTCACCACCACCACCACCACCTGCCGCTGGACCTCCACCTCCGCGGGAAACTGGAGCACGTGGCGGACGGAGGTAGCAAAACGAAGAAGGGTCGTCGTAGCCGCACGGTATTCACCGAGCTGCAGCTCATGGGCCTGGAGAAGCGCTTCGAGAAGCAGAAGTACTTGTCCACCCCGGATAGGTAAATGTTGGCCTTTATACTGTAACATAATAATAATAATAATAATAATAATAATAATAATAATAATAATCATAATCATAATAAGTATAACACTGGTCACATTGTAAACCTACTAAGGGTTGGACATAATGCGCACCATACAAATAGGTTTTCTTGTTTTGTCTTCATTTATTGCTCCAAGTCACGCCGACATAAAAATATTACAATTATAATATTTTTTTAAATGTAGGTTATATTTGCTGTCAATAATATTTTTGCATTCACTGTTAATAAATAGCTTCTCTAAGCACAGAGGAAATAATTCTTGTTGTAAGGTCTGCTGCATAAAGTATCAAGTCAGTCTGTGATATGTGCTTACTTGGGAGGGAAAATAGGAAAATGAATTGACAGCAAGTCATTAGTATCAAATGTTTAGGTTTTACTGTTGTTAATAAACATTATTATGATGTTATTTTAAAATATTAAAGCTGCTATGTGTTTTACAGAATAGATCTGGCAGAGTCTTTGGGTCTCAGTCAGCTTCAAGTCAAAACATGGTACCAAAACAGAAGAATGAAGTGGAAGAAAATTGTAAGTAAGACTTCTCATTGAAATCATTATTGTTGTGTTAATTCATGAAATTGTGGTATAGCGGTTCACAGATTTTGAATTGGGTCAAACTTAACTAAAAGGAATTACAAATTATTTTGTTTTCCCTCTTAGCCTGTGTAGTCAGTTTATGCTTCTGCACATGAGAGCAAATTATAATGATGATAACAATAATGAACCAAAACCTTTCTTTAGGGCATATGCGGGAAATTGTGTTAAACATACAAACATTTATGACAAGAGGAGAAGGCTGCAGAAAATGGACACTGTGCTTATCGTGAAACCGACTCTGTGCTCTGATCATTTTCTCAATGTCACTCCAAGCTTTTTACTCCCCTTTTCACAGACCTCTCCTGCTTAAAAAAAAAACATTATAACAGTTATGTACACTTGGATTTAAATGATTGTTTCACGGAAAATCCACGACACACGCGCTCCACTCTTATTGTAACCACTATTCCGGCGTGTTTTCTGCAGGTGCTACAGGGGGGAGGCCTGGAGTCTCCGACCAAACCCAAAGGGCGCCCAAAGAAGAACTCCATCCCGAGCAGTGAGCAGCTGTGCGAGCAGGAGAGAGCGGCCGCGGACACCGAGCACCACACGGACTCTGCTTCGGGCGCCCACTTAGACAGCTCTCAGGACGAGTGACTCTGGACACTGTAACGAGCGACTCAAACGAACGGACAGCAGGGACTTTTAAGCAGCGAGGAGCGGGCCCCCCGGCAGTGAACTCAAAGTCGGACTGCTTTTAGAAAGAGAGAAACCGCGGCGAGAACAGCGGCGGCTTGTGCCTGTTCTGGCCGCTGCTGGGGACTGGACACGAGCGCACGCAGTAGGTCAACATTTTGTATTCTACGGACCCCTCTCTCTGGCATTCCTTTTGTGCAACTGTTTTAATTATTAAATGTATTTTCACTAATACACTGCTCCTTTTTATTTACTTTTCATAATTGTATCCATTTTACATGTTAAAGAAAAAGTAAGTAACTCATCCACATTCTAGGTCACATCTTATTTCCTAATGCCAAAAACTGAAGGGCCTCGGTAACATTATGAGAGCTGTGTTTGCTGCAAAAAAATCTGCAATCAATTTAGAGTTACTGTGCAAATTATTAATCAAACCGAGGTCTCCATAATGAAATACAATTCTATTTCATCTTCTTTGAAGTGAAATGTCTCATGTTTGAGATTCTTACAATGAGAAAAACTAAAATGCTTTATTAATGGTTCCTAAAGTATGTAAAATAAGTGTGTGCACTGCAAAAAGTGGTATCTTGTTATGGTTTTCTTTTTGATAAATGAATTACAAAGATTTACTCTGAGGGGATTTTGGATGTGTTGATGCATTTTTTAATGAGCTAGTTATTATCTGTGTAGGTTCTCAGTCGTGCAGGAGTTGACAGTAAAATGATCTGCCAATGAAACAAGTATTTTTGCACTTACCATAAGAAAAAGCATATCATTCCAAGTAAATGGAGATTTATCATCTAATTTTAAGTGCAACATGTTGTTTTTCCTTCATTTAAGTACAAAAATAATTGTTCCATTGGCAGATACTTTTACTTGGCGATTCAAAATGATAAGGAGGAATATTCTGAATTCAAGCAAATTTAACTCGTCAAGATATGACTTTTTGCAGTGTGAAAATTGAAGCCCATTAGAGCTTTCTGTCTCTCCTGTGAAGTTAGAGTCACTTCAGGCCCTTGCGGACAATCCTAATGCTGCTTCAACCTTTAGGGATCAGAAATAATATGACATTTTGATACATTTTCCATTCTTGATGGTGACCATCAGCCTGAATCAAGTGAAAGTGGTTTGTTTGAAGAATGTTTCATGAGACAAAATCCCGCTTACAAATCAACATGTCTGAATAACTATTTTCTGTACAAAATATAAACACCCAAAATGATTAGAAATGTTCTTGCTTCGAGTTTTTTATGACAAAATAATTAGTTTACGTATAGAAATGGCCACAGTAAAATTAACTAAATTTAAAAAATACATTTTCAAATGTTGCAGAGCGCACCATAGTGGATTGTACATCACGAAACAGCTTCTGTGTCACAAAGTATGTATTATATTGCCTTAGCAGCATATTATTGCATGTGTTCAAAATCAAAGGAGGTTTGTTGCATGTAACCAAAAGATTAATTTCGAAAACAAATATAAAGTCTATGGGGGCGCTGAGTTTTGTCGAGGTGGCACATTATTTTGACCTTCATTTAACCTTTCACGAACCAGGAAAGTCGCATTGAGATCCAGGAACATTTCATCTACAGTAATAATGAGGGAAAAGGCCTGGAAAATCAGACTTAATAAATACAGACTAACTAATAATCAGGGTCGGTCCAACATAATAAGCAGATTACGCAGCGCTGCTCAGGGCCCCGAGACCACCAGGGGCCCCCAATAGTGCATACATTTGTCCTACAGTTGTTGTGTGCCTAATGAATTTCCCTCAAATGTCGAATGTCTCCTCAAAATAACTACTGTAGCACACTGCAAAAAGAAATCTACAATTTTCTTAAAATGAGTATATCTGCTCTTGATATGTGTAACTAACTTCAAAAAATGTGCTTTTGTACACTTAAATTAAGAAAACACATCAACAACAATCTTATTTCAGGTAAATTAATATTGTTCTTATCTAATTTTGAATGTGATTAGATATTTTCTTCTTAATTTAAGAGTAAAAAACATACCCCACTGCCAGAATTCTTTAAATTGAACGGCAAATATACAAATTTCAAGAAAACTGTACTTATTACTAGTTCCTTTTTCCAGCGTAGTCTATTTTATTTTACAAACATAGCCAGGATGAAGGGTGTGGGAACTAACAGCCTCATTTATGAGAATTAATGTCTATCCCAAATGAAATTGAAGTGGCGAGGGCCCCGCGACATGGTTCCGCTTAGGGCCCCGTGGACGCTTGGGCCGGCCCTGTAAACAATTGAAAGTGAAATGGATTTACTGGACCAGGACCAGGTTGCAGTGTCCTTCAGCTTGATTCTTCTTCTCTTTTCCAAATGATCGCAGCACCGTTTACAGATTCAATATGACTAGTGTGATACAATTTACTGAATGAATGGTGAGGAGGCTGAAGGGGGCTCACGTTGCCGAAAATTACCACAGAATCCTTTTTTTTTTTTTCAAATTCCAGCTAATCATCAGAGGGATGCTTTTTTTTTGTGATTGCACCTTTCTTTAGCCGGTGGTCTCCATTGCGTCCTGCTGCAGAACATCTGTACGGTTCATGTCCCGGGCCTCGTCGTACGAACCCGAGGCCCCTCAATCAGCCGCCGCTCGCTGTCACAGACTCGTCATCTCATTAATGACAAGTCCATAAACATTAGGAGGGGAGAAGTTTAGAGCTGTAATGGTATTATGTTATGAAAAGAAAAAGTTTCTCAGTTGAGGATGAGGTTCGGGGCCTGGTGCTAGATATAATGCTGTGTCCTTGGAGCAAATGGTTTCAAAAGGTAGTCATCTAGATTGGGGTGTGTCGCAACTCAAAGCCATGCAGTCTGTGTATTTATGAGTGGATGTTATCGGTGGAATAACCAGTGGTGGAAGAAGTACTCAATATTCTTGCTGAAGTAAAAGTGCAGATACAGGAGCAAGAATGTACTGAAAGTAAAAAGTATCAGATAACATTTATACTTAAGTAAAAGAATAAAAGTATCCACTGTAAAATGTACCTTATAAGAGTTTAATGTGCAGGATTTTTAAAAATCCTTTGTATCAAAGCCAAAACAAGTAAACCACTCACTCAGGTCTAAACCAGGACTAAACCAGGTCTAAATCAAGCCTAAACCGGGACTAAACCAGGTCTAAACCAGAACTAAACAAAATCTAAACAAGGTCGAAACTAGGACTAAACCAGGTCTAAACTAGGACAAAACCAGGTCTAAACTAGGACTAAACCAGGTCTAAACTAGGACTAAACCAGGTCTAAGCTAGGACTAAACCAGGTCTAAGCTAGGACTAAACCAGGACTAAACAAAGTCTAAACGAGTAAACCACTAAACCAAGTCTAAACTGAGACTAAACCATTTCGTCATAGAGAGGTCTCTTTCAAAATAAAAAACTTTTAACCCAATTTTTAAAATGTAGTGGAGTAGAAAGTACAGATGCAGGCTCTGAAATGTAGTGAAATAAAAGTAAGAAGTATTCATCACAAAATGTACTTAAGTAAAGTAAAAGTACCAAAAACTTTACATAAAACGTTACTTTCCGCCACTGGGAATAACAGTTTGTCTGGCCAGCACTGGTGCAAGAAGTACTCGAGTTTCTTACTTAAGTACCGGTAATAGTACAGATACAGAAGGAACACATTTATTTAGGTGAAAGTAAAAAATATCAGATTCAAATTCTACTTAAAGGAACACTGCGTAACATTTAGAATATTTTGCCAGCAATGTTCCATGTTCCTAATGACCAGCTAGAAACAGAAAAGGCTATCTTTGCAGTGGACAATCAAAGGATAGATTTGGATGAGGACCTAACCTATCTAAATCTCATATTGGGCTGGTTTTAGTCCACATCTCCATGGAGACGAGCTGGAGACGTCCCCGCTCCCAGTAAAGTTACAAGTCAGGTGTTAGGAGAGGAGCCGCTCACAGCAAAGACACATGTTTGTTTGTTCAATTTTTTGGGAATGTTTCAATGATAAAAAAATATATGTAAAACAATAAATGCTTGTATTTTATTTAGTGGGTGATAAGTAATGCAGTGTACCTTTAAGTACAGGTGCAAAAGTATCCACTTTCAAATGTACTTCACAAGAATTCACACCGATTTTTGGCAGTTGAAAGAGCTGAATGTGTGTGTTGTAATAAAGAATTGTGTTGCTATCAAACCAATATTATACCAAGACTAAATCAGGTCTGAACCGGGTCTGAGCCAGGACTAAACCAGGTCTAAACCAATTAGAGACTGAATGGAATTTTCTTTTATTTCTTTTTTAAATTCTGATGTTTCTGAAAAGGACTTTACAGATTTTATATTCCCCTACTGTACTGTTAACTGTGTTTAAACCACTATTCAAAATACTTTTACATTTACTCCAGTTCAAAAATGTTAAGAAGTAAAAGTAAAAAAAAAAGTATTAATCATAAAATCTATTGAAGTATAGTAAAAGTACCTAAAACTTCTACTTTTTACGTGGTTACTTTCCACCACTGCCGCCCAGTGTCCTGTCTGCCACATCTTGATATATACATATTCAAAGTAACAAGAGGTGCTCTTTGGTGTTGGGGGACAGAAATTCAAGAGAAAAACAAAGAACCAAGGCACCCCTCCCACAACATGAAATTCTCTATTTGCATTATCTAAAAAAGCCTTTATTTTGCCGGGCTAATGCATATTGAATTATTTTAAAACATGTTGCTGGTTTTTTCCACGGGTATCAGCTCCAACAAAGCCTTCCTCAAGAAGTGGTAAGAATACATGTCAATTGCACTGTCGAGGTTACCACACATCACTGTTGTGAAGTATCTAACTGTTTGGGGCGGTCACAATATGTCCACGCACTCATTGTCTCTCCAGGGCTTTGTCAGACAGCAATAACTTCTGACAGAAATGATAACCAGTGAAGAGCACTGGGAACATCCGCGGGATCATTTGAGAACGGACGCTGCTGGTGGCGGGACGGTGATGTGGAAGATCAGTTTGACCCCAATTTTACAAAGCGGGTGTTTGTGGAGTCAAAAGGTGCGCACATAGACAGAGCCCAGGCTGGGGGTGGGTCGTCCGGCTGGGGGGGGGATTTGATTGTGCCAAATCTGCGCACGTCGCCCCATATGATATCAATTATATACTGAAAGGCAGCGCCCCCATATTCACCACTCTCTTTGGAGCAAGTTTCCTGTGTCCAAACATGCTGAAGGGCAGAACTATACACTTTTTCAATTTTCACAGTTTTGGGCAAGTTTGCTCTCTTAAACTTTCACCTGGAAATAAATAAATGTCCTAATCTTTACAATAAGGAGTGTACTTATTGAACTGATTCATCGTTTCTCTATAGGATATGGGAAATTGTAACTTCAATTACCATTTTCTCAAAATGCCTTTTTCTCACATCTCCACTTACAGACTCCTACACACTCCAAACGTTCCAGTCTTGTACATACCAATATTTTGAAGGTTTGTTCAGGGGGATTTTTCAATATTTAATTCCTAGTTTTGAACCTCAAAAAGTGAGTCAAAATTTAGATTTATTCGCTAATAACTAGCTTATTAAAACACTAAACCAAGACATCCAAAAAAATCCCCTCTGAACAAATCTTTGCAACTAATATAGCACCAAAATAAAACCATATAGTTTAAACCTGGCTCTATCCATTATTTAGATTCCACTGCAAAAATATAGGAAATGTTTTAATGTATAAAATGCCTTATTTTTGACATGAAAACATAAAATGACGGAAAACTTGTAATAAAATTTCACCTCATATTCACATCAGTAATAGACGGTTAAGGTTTCATATTGATATCACTCAATTTACATTATTTCCCTATTCACCTGTGTCTCGCCTTAAAACTATTTTTCAATTTAAAACTGAG
>OMNZ01015607.1:24323-41912 GCA_900303255.1 Lesueurigobius sanzi | reverse complement strand
TCTGCAAATTATGTGTGATTAACCTTTAGTGGCCCCATGCTGTGCCTCTCAGGACTCCCATCTTTGGGAATGCTTCTATTAGAGGGAATTTAAGTTAAATTTTGATTGGAAAAAATAATGTAAGAAAACATGAAACATTCATACATGAAATCATGCATGAATTATGTACATCTAAGTGTTACCAAAACATGTAGGTAGACAGAGGTGGTGGGAGTGCTGCACTTGGTCTAGAAATGTAGTAAAAATATGTAAAAACCATTAAAAAGGCTGAAATGCCGTCCGACCAGCTGCTCTTCAAGGATAACATTTTTGTGGAAGAAAAGGGTTGCTGAGGCAAAAATCAGAGGCACTCTGGTGGAATTATTTAAAAGTCCTTTATTTAAGAGAGGGGCGCCAACGCGTTTCGACCATACATGGTCTTCGTCAGTGTTTTGCCTCGGCAACCCTTTTCTGTAACCAAAACATTTTCCCCGTCTAGTCCTTCATATTGCTAAAGTTGAGTAGCTGTCTATATGCTCATAAGGCACATGTATATGGAGGTTAAAGGATGTTACGAAAGGCTAGTGATTGAAGGGTTTTCAGAAGTACTCTAAAAAGCACTAACACAGTAGAAGTATTTAGTTATGGGTACATCAAAGTAGTCCCTATATGTTAGAAGCCCCTTTTCAATGTTCTGCCCCTGTGCGTTTTCTAAGTAGCAAGCCCTATCTCTGGCTCCAAAGCACACTTTTAAATTAGGTTCAAGTCACATAAAAGCGGCTCCATTTCGCGTGTGACAAATAGCTTTTTTCATCTGGCCCTTTTATTCTGCTTATTTACATAGAACACAGGAAAGACAATAGCTCACCGGCTCCTGGATAAACTCTAGCATACTGATTCTTGACTTCAGCTCACATGCATGTCCCGATTTGCATAATGGGGCATGTATTTTATTGCTATTGACCATATCAGTATTCATGGTGCTAAAGTATAAACGTATTTTCCTTGGTGTGTAACATGAGGAATGCAATTTAATATATACAGAGGATTTAAGTACATGATTTATCCATTCTTTATATATTTTCCCCTATCTCCATCAAACATGCATTTAGGAATCTTGTAATCATGTAAAAGTTTCTCCGGTCTATAAAAATGCGTAGGGTGATGCACAATCCACAGGCGTGCTCCCGAAGGAGAAGCAGTCAATCGTATAGTACATGGCTACATACAGATACTCGCTGTTGTAGTTTGTGTTGCCTTTCTAATTCAGGTCAGGTTTGTGTCAACAGTTGCCTTGTGCCGTTTGTTTGTTGCAGCAAGATTGCACATAATTAAATGAGTCAGAGGCAGCGATGTAATGGCCATGCATCGGTCTCTACGCGAGACGCACAAGGGTCAAACTGATTATGTTATAATATGGAGTGAAGTGGCGTGGTGCTTGTAACACATGTCCTGTGTTTAGAAATGGTCTTGGCTTTAAAATTGGTTTTAGAATTGATTCGCCTTTTATTTGGACGTGAAATTTTTTTGTAATGTAAAGCCATGATGAATAACATTTCAGTTGGTGCACACAGTAAAATACAAGCATTTATTCTATAATGGATGCTTTTATTGGTGAAAAATACCTTAAAAAACAAAAAAAATACAAACAATCCTTTTTTTTTTTTTTTTACCTGTAAAATGCTTTTTCATACAAGAATGCGCCTTACCACTTAGAACCAATCCTTTTCCCCACTCAGCCCTCCGACCGCAATTATTCACCCATATACACAAAGAAATATTCCCCTTCACTAGGGCTGGGGAAAAAAATGACTTTAGCGATTTTGTAGCTAAAATCTATTTTTATTTAGCAAATTTGAGTTTTAATTAACAGCAGCAAAAAAAACAGAAAAAAAGTAAGCCTCTAGCCCGTTCCTGTCAGGAGTTATGAAATTTTAAAGAAATAATTAAAATGCTCAATGCAGCCACTAGGGGGCAGGCACGATTTTTAAAAAGGAAGGAATTCCACACCTGTCCAGCAGAGGGCACTGACATCGTCTTATGGCCATATCGCCTTTGCTCTGCCTGATCCTGTCAGATTTCTGTAGTAGCCCCGCCCACCTGGCCCAGATCAGATACCATTGAATTCCATATTATATTGTAATTTGAAGGGGGCCCCCATAAGTCTCTCTAAAAATAAATTCTAAAAACAAAAATGGCAGCTAAACAGCTAAAAAACCAGCTGAAAATATAATTTATTTTCTAAAATGGACCTGAATGCAGAAAATCACATCTGAATAAAAAATAAAAATAAAAAAAATACAAGAACTGGACTCTTAGACTCCCCCAGGTCAAAAGTGCAATATGTCTGAAGTCATTTAAAGTGCTTTTAAAAAATAATAATTGAAAATTGAATCGAAACTCAAATAAAAAAAAAACTAATCTGGAGATTTTTTTTTTAGGCTAAAATGCCCAGCCCTACCGTACACAGAAAGAACCACTCCCCTTGGTGAGAACAGGTAGTCAAATATTATATTTATATTGTACAATAGTTCCTCTTCCAAATGCTTTACTTTGATAACTCATTGCGAAAGTAGCATTGACGTCATTGGAGCACATTCGTTAGGCCAATATTATGTTTTGAGTTCGAACTGTAGCAACATTATCCGCAGCATGGTTTTAACTTTTTTCTGTATAGATTCTGTGCAGCTACAATTTGTCGAGAAAAAAAATGCTAATATAAAATGTAGCCATAATTTAAACAACCTGTTTGCGTTGGCGTTCAAGTTGAGCTGCATTTTTGTCTTTGCATTTTGTTTGTTTTTTATATTGTATATATTGTGTATGTTTTTATTCAATGCTACTCTAAAAGTGGAGGAGATTGAAAGGTTCTGGGAATTTTACATCACCATTAGCGAAAGGAAGGGCATCCTTTTGGGATGCACAATCAATTAGCCTACAATTGAACCAAATCTGTAATATGTCTCTCTCTGGGGCTTATGAGTAGACGTATTCAAATAATTCATAATTCAGTCTTTTCTCTGATGGTCCTGGCCAGGTTAAATGTATATTACTAGTACAAATGAAGCTTGATTTTAAAACATAAACCACTAATGTAAATCCAATACATTTTAACCCATTATTGAAATTAAATGTAAATGTTTTGAACTTGGTAACACATTTCTCAGTCCTGTCCTGTGTCTGAGTTTTAGCCCCAGTTTTGTGAGGTGCCTCATTAAACCATGGAAAACCTTTAAAAAATAGATGAGTCTATTCAGCCTGAATGATAAGTGCATCCTTGAGTGGGAGAGCATTTGTGGTATGAAACATGGCGGTACCTGCGTCATTAACCGTCCCCACTCTCCTTATGTTTATTCATGTTTTCCTGTGTTCTCTCTCCTCTGTTCCCTCTGTCTCTCTCCCAGGGTGTCTGTGTGTGACGAAGACAAACTGACACATAATGAGTTCATCGGAGAGTCGCGGGTGGCCTTGCGCCGCGTGAAGCCTGACCAGACCAAACACTTTAACATCTGTCTGGAGCATCCCCCTCCTGTGAGGCACTTCTGCATCAGAAACAGCTCCGTCATTAAAACTAAATGAGGACTTCTGAGAGCTTCTTAGCAGCAAATTAATTAAAGACTTCAGTTTTAGGAGCACTTCTATTTTAGACAAGAAGAGCAGCAGCAATAGGAAACTCACTCAGAGCAACACAGCAAGAAATTAATGTTGCCTTTTGGACTCTGTCAGAGATATGGAAAAAAGGCTACTGGATAAATTATATATACAGTATATAATGGAGCACAAGGTGTCTTGTTTTATAATAATAATATATTATTATGCTGAAGAGTCTGTCCAAACCTTGTTTAGCGTAGAGATCCCCTGGGCTAAAACAATCAAATTATGTTTTTAAAGTCACTTTTCAAAATACAGTTTTATTGACTAAGAAATAGATTTATATGGAGGTTGGATGAAAACACAAGGGTCCAATTAACGAATAGGTCACTGGCACATAGGTTAACAGTATTTTTCTATAATCACTTTTTATTCCTACGAGGCAAGATCTTTGCATTTTAAATGCATTAATGAGATCAACCTGTGAAATATAGGCGACTATAGGGCCTTGTTACTCGAAACAGAACTAATAGTGTATCCACATAACAATCCGGTGTATACAATGCAGTGAAGCATAAATAATAGGAAAACCCACTACAGAAAATCACATCTCAACTGTCCAGAAATAGCTTTTTGTGCTGGCTAAATGTCAGGCGGGTCACATGTGGGAAAGGCTTCTCGGCGAGTACAAGAATGAAAGGAGGAAGCGTCGATAGTGGGATCGAGAGGGACCTAGAAACAAATGGATTAAAAAATAAAAGCGATGCAGAGCAGGGGGCATGTGAGCCGATGAAAGGGGACGAAGGCGTGCTGTTCTCGTTCTTTGGAAGGGCCTGAGGGGGCTGTATAGCTCTGGGATCAAAACACCAACTCATGGCAGTAGCAACGGGAAAAGGCTATTTGTACCACAAGAAACCTACTAAGATGTGTGTCTGAAGCCTTTTCTAAATGATCCTTTCGATCATTTGATTTGCTTTATTATGTACGCCCATTTTATAGCGATATACACATAACAAGAAACGTCATTATCACTGATTAACCAATTTTATTATTCATGCCACAGATGACAGTTATTGATGGGAAGTATTAAATGAATAACAAGAGGGGTCATATATCAAATGCTCCAATATTGTGCAGGCCTTAGACTAATTTCATAGTCATCTGCTATGTCCAGGTTGGTTCTTCGCTCCTTTCTCCATGCCAGTATTATTAGTCCACTCACATATTCTTGTTGTGCCCCCAGCTGCCTTCACCAACTGCTATGAGCACCGCGCTGCGAGGCATCTCCTGCTACTTGAGAGAGGTGACCAACTCTTTTGACTTGTTTTTCTCAACTATCTCAGGGGCTGTGAGACTATGGCCCTTTGACCAATTTTGTGACATGGTTGGAACTTTCACGACATCATAACCTTAATAAATGTGTAGTGGCAGAAGGGACCACAGTAAAACCAAGATGCACCAATTTGAATGATTTACTGACTCCTGAAACAAAGGGAGCTGCCAAATTGAAGTTCACGATGAGCCAAAACAAGTTAGCACCACCAGTGTGTGCATGTTCAATATGTGGCTTTCCTCCCAAAAAAGTTTGGACAACCCTGCTCTAACTCTGCAAACTGCTTCAGATTCAGAAAATACACTTTATGTAACTTTTTTCATGTTTGGACTGTTTACAAAGATAATTACATAGAACATTTTTGGAATTTTTATCCTGTTGTTTAGGGGAAAGGTCCATTAGCGATTGACTTCAGTTAAGTCGCAGATAAAATACAATTTTTTTCATGGGTCCAAAGTAATTAAAAATGAGGATTGTTGCCAGAGCAATTAAGAATTCTTTTGGATGATGAAAAGTCCTAAAAATGTCCTTGGAACAGGAAAGTCATGAAACCCATTCATAGGCTCACTAATCAAATTGTAATGTGTTGTATTGTAGGGCCTATTGTAAAATCTTTCATTGTTATCAATTTATTTATTTATTCTTTGATCAGATTATCGTTACTTTGAACTACTTTAAGTTAAAGTGGCACCGATTAAGTACATCTTGCTAAAGAATAGGTTTTTCTTAGGTTCTTCTCTCAGTTCATGGCATATTGTGGAGTCTGTTCTGAATAACAATTATTCAATAACTAAAATGGTTGAAAAGCCCAACTTAGTTCGATCCATTTTATGTAGGCAAAAATAAGCATTCATCCTAAATTGTATTCCAAAGCCTGACAAAACAACCTTGTTGTGTTGAAACAAATTTGTTTTCCAAAGAGGTGTAACGATTAGATGCAACTGAATTCATTAACTAATGTGAAAACTAGAAGCGTCTCAAGAAAAATAGGTTTAAAAGTAAATACAACAAGGCAAAAAGACATTTATACCAAGACAAGCATCAATAGCGGGTTGATCTGTAATCCATTGCCATTTAGAATTAATCGATGCAGATTAACAAGCTCTTGTGTCTGCCGTGTGGGAGTGGATTGACTGAATTAAAAATAACTATGGGGTTGGTCATTGAAAGTCATCATGCTCCTGGTTCCTTCACATTTCCTGAGATGACTTTGTTGCCGCTCCTCCATCGGGCTAAAGGTCAAAGCTTGGCTCACGTTCACGCTCTCGGCTCCAGTCTAACAGCTGTGCCTCCGCTCCTTTCTCACTTCAAGGTTGTTTTTTGATGCCTCCTTCACTCATCGTTCTCGGCGCCCTCTTTTGTCTTCCGTACTTTCTTTTCCCACACCCGCCCACGAATTTATCTTCACTCCACTTTTTTTTCCATTTGTTAGGCTGTGTGCGCCTGGCTTCCCATTGACGCCTGTTTATTTCCCACCTCCGTAATGAGTCAAAGTCTATCGATCTGCAGTCGGTCTGAGCCGTTTTATTACCAGATACCTGCTGCAAATTACCCACACTAATTGCGAGTTAGACAGTGTCCCTGCTCGTCCACACCAGATGGTTGGGCTTGCTGTTGGCTGCTAATGACGACTCTTGACAAAAAACACAACTGTCCTGGCCCGGATATAAGGAAGTGTGGGGAATTAGGTAAACAAAAATGTCCATTGTGTCAGTACAATTACGGGATTGTGGAGAAGCTTGGGCCATGTGGCATATTGATCGCGTTAGCCGGGTACAGCGCTCGCCCAAAGGTAAGGCTTAATGAGAGATTGGGAGATACAGGCGACAGAACACGCATGGAGCCAGGGATGAGTGATGGCACATGAAAATGACATTAAAAGGCAATAAAAACGCCATTTCTGAATCCCGTCCACCTGCAGTGATGAGGAGCTGCCATATAGCCTAGCGGACACGTGTCTCCTTCCTATAAATAACATACAGCTCTGCGAGTGCTCCTGGCCCGCCGCGTGAGTCATGGTGCTACGAGAACATCGTCTTCCTGCTCTTCCTCTACGCCCTCCGCTGCTTTCTTTCAACTGTCACTTCTGATCTGCCGACTTGTCATGCCTGTTGTCAAATGCTGCGTTAACAGTTTGGCGTCTGGTAAAAGAGGTTGGTCCAGGGCGAAATCTTATGGGAGCAATTGGTCAGGAAATGGATTGATCCTATAAGGGTGCGAGGTGGAAGTTGGCTTTAAATGACATGTTTGGAAATTTAAAAAACGCGATGTGCATCTGGGTTTGCTGTGCGATGGAAATCAGATTACCTCTGGTGTATAACAGTTCTCCCCTCCGGCTTAATGCAATATTCAATGCTGAGTCATTGTTAGACAAAACCTTTTTTTTTTTAGCGGATAGGCTAATACCAGATTATGAGATCACAGTGTGGTATTAGGAGCTCATTGTTTCGGATTATTTTCAACCAATCTGATATCTTTGCTGAAATTCAAGATTGTTTGCAATGCTTTACTCAGACTTGTGACTCAACCGAGGAGTTCATGGCCATCTGTATACGTAACAGGACAAAAACTATGGATATTCCTGTGTAGAGAGAAACGTATAAGAAGCACTGGAGCAAAGGTGCAATCGTGGGCAACTCCATCTTTCAGCGCTTTCTGCTTCAAGTGGAGTGCTCAAAGTTCAAAGTCGCACCAGGGGAAATTCATCTGGCTGCAAGTGTAAAAAGACGGCAGCAAATCGAGGAATGAATGTTACTGTAGAGGTTGAAACTGAGTGCAACGCAGCAGTAAATGTTATCTAAGAGCACTTAAACAAATTGGATTTTGTTAGTTACAAAAGGTCAGGGCTAAGGATAATATTATGAAATTTACAGGGAATCCAAATTACTGTCACAATCAATCAATGTACAAAAAATACAACTCATGAAATACACAGAAGCAATGCAATTTAAAACACCCATAGGCAGCTTCTAGACACTCCGTTATATGATCTGAAAACATTATGCCGGGCAAGCTCAGCTACTTTACGACTGTGTGGTGTGGTTAAAAAGTCAGGGGGTGAGGCTGCTCGGCCCCTAAGTGCAAATAAGGTAGGTTTAAAAGCCGGGGGTAGGGTGGGTTAAAAATCCAGGGTTAAAAAGACAGGGGGTACCTGACTAAATGTATGTCAGATGCGATAAAATGCTGGGTCAGCTGTTCCTAACTGACCTGACCATAAGCCATTTCAAAGACTAACGTTTTGAGCCTAATCTTAAAAGTGTTTGCGTCTTTGACATAAAATGGAAGTTGATTCCATAAGATCCAGGAGCATGGTAGCTGAAAGCTCTACTTCCTACTTTGCTTTTAAAAATGCAAGGAATCACAAGCAACCACAAGTTTGGGGAACAAAGTGCTCTAATTGGCTGGTATGGCACTATGACCTCTCAGAGATAAATCAGAGCCACACCATTTATGGCCTTGAGGAGAAGAATTTTTTATTTGATTCCAAAATCGACAGGAAGCCAGTAGAGAGACTTCAGTACTGGAGTTATGTGTTCTTTTAGTCCCTGTTAATATTCTTGCAGCCATGTTTTGAACTAGTTGAAGGCTTCTCAAGGACGATTTTGGACATGCTGCTAACAGGGAATTACAATAGTCTAACCTAGATGATATAAACGCATGAATAAGTATTTCGGCATCTGTTCTAGGGAGGATTTTTCTTATTTTCTTATTTTTGTTTTACAAACCTGATTGATATGTGGTTTAAAAGAGAGATCTTGCTCAAATAAGACTCCAAGGTTTTTGACTGTGGAGTATCCAGAGTGATGATCTGCTCAGACAGAGTGTCCCTCAGTCTTTGAGGGCCTAGTATGATTAATTCTGTTTTATCAGGGTTAAGGAGGAGATTGTTAATAATACTTAATATATAAGTACAGCTGCGCGTCGTCAGCGTAACAATGAAAGTTTATATTGTGGTTTCTTCTAATTATTTTACCCAATGGCAGCATGTACAACATAAATACATTTGCCAACTTTGACCAATGCAGTCTCAGTACTATGATGGGCCCTGTATCCTGACTGAAACTTTTCAAAAAGGCTGTTGTCCTGAAGGTGGCGGCAGAGCTGTTTGACAACAACTTTTTAAAGCACTTTTGAAATAAAAGGCAGATTAGATACTGTATACAGTAGGTCTATAATTAGCAATAATATAATTCCAAAAGTGGTTATCTCAGGGACTGTGGCGCATAACCATTTTCTAGAGTCATGTTAAGAATGTTTAGAATTGAAATATAATTATGGGGAGAACTTTGAAGAGTTTAATTGGAATTGTATCTAGGAGGCACGTTGACGTTTTTGAAGACATAATAATTGTGGTTATTGCAGCCTCATCTACTTTTGTGAAGCAGTCTAGGATTGTAGATGGGGATACTGGTTCTGCTGGTTGGTTTGCTCAGGGCTAGTGTTTGGGCATTTCTTTTTTTTGTCTCTAATTGCAATGATTTTATCCCCACTCTAGTTTACAATTCTTTTGTTTAATTGTGCGTGTTTCAGCATTATACCATGGAGCAACACGTCTTGACCCTCCTTTCTTTAACTTTAACAGAGCCACTGTATCCAGAGCAGCTTTAGTGAGTGTGTGAAACTGCGCATAATTTCTTTAAACGTTGACACAGATCTGCTTCATCTGAATTTTAGCAGTATAGTGATGAGGAACTGAAAAGTAATTAAAAATGGTCAGAAAAGGGGTTATGAGGGAGAACGTTTAGGTCACTAATCACAAACTTTTTTCATCGAGGGTCACATATTGAATTGTATACTAGAATTGTATACTTGTATACTAGACATTGTAATTGTAATTTTATGAAATTGTGAAGCACTTTGAATTGCCTTGTGTATGAATTGTGCTCTACAAATAAATTTGCCTTGCCTTGCCTTGCCTAGACATGGAGGGCCAAAGATCGGTGGCCAGTGCAGTGAAACACTCTCCTGGGTTTATTTAAGAGAGGTTTAAACCTTTCCCCACACCTGGATTTAGTCTGGAACCTTAATGCAATCTCTGTTATGTTGTTTGAGGTTTTAACTGTGTACAATTGTTACACTTGCAGAAAAATATCTTATCTGGTGCCAATTCAACAACAAGCCTGTGAGCACCAAAAACTGGTTTGTGGGCCGCATTTGGGCACCGCTGCCATATGTTAAAACAAGATCTAGGGTGTGCCTATGACAGTGAGTAGGTTTATTCACATTCTGAATGAAACCAATGTCATTGAGTAAGGCATGAAATCCAGTCACTGTTGTTATCAACATGAATGTTAAAGTCACCCATTATTATAATTTGGCTCTGTTCTAACACTAAACTAGATATCTCTGAAAACTTTGAGAATAAAATTGAGAATAGGGGTCAGGGGGCCGATAAATGATCCTAACTAATACTGCTTTTTTATTTATCAGGTCGGAACAGGTACGTGATACTGTTAGGCTTTCAAGTGAATTAAATGCAAAGTTGGTTTTGGGTCTCAGGGTCAGACTAGAATGTGAAATAGCCGGCACCCCTCCGCCACGACCAGTGGTTCTAGCTGTCAATCAATCCAGGGGTGTTTCGTGATTGCAGCATTTTGAGATACAAATGATCTGTTAAGGTTATGTCATGTATTATAAGTAAACTGGATGAAATTTACTGCCCCTTTGAGTGGGGTTGGCCTTTACCCCAAGACATGCCCAAATAGAAAAATAAAAGGTTGACTTCTGAACTGGGCACAGATTTAACTGTGAGGTACGGCCAGTGCCTTGGCGGAGATTGTCGATCTTCAAGTTCTTATAGTTTACTCATTAAGGGTGTCAATTCTCTGTTTTCAATCAATAATACAGGATATTCAAATTTGAAAAATTATAATATGATAATGTATGGTGCCAAAACATAAACCCACTCTCTAAAAGTACATGTTTTTGTAAGTACAATATATCGCAATATGGATTTTATGGCAATATCGATATATTACTGAATATTGTATTATTTATACATTGTTACAACCCAATTTTTGTGTTAAACGAGTTAAACTGTCTTGAACGCAATATAAAATTAAACAATATGGCTGGTGAACTGCTGCATAACAACTATATAACAAGATGATGGTGAAACATGGACGTCATTCCAACTACTGACTGATAGAAAAGGGAGTAAAACGTTAAATAATCTGTAATACTGACCACGCACAAATGAAGATGTGCTAGGAGGACTGGAATTCAGTCCAGTTCATTGTTAGATTGTATACAGAAATGGAAACTGCTGTTAATGGAAGGTGAGTAAGTGAACACAGCGATAGGAAAGGAAGGCAGAGGGCATGAACCACAGATATTACGGAATGTGCTCAATTAAGACACTTTGAATGTGAACGATTTGCAGCAACAGGACTGAACGACAGAAGCACGACTTTAGAAGAAGCCTCTCTTTGCAGCGGTCACAGAAGTGGACTTTTGACATACTGTAAATGTCTCCCCCAATGGTACAAAGAAATGAAGGCAGTCTCAAAGTACGAGCAGATGGAGAAGGAAGCCTCTGACCAGTCTGTAGCTGCACATATTCGACACACACACACGGGACTTGGATGAATCACTGTCTTTTCTGAGCAGCGCTGATGTACAAGGCCAGTGACAGACAGTAAAAATGATTTTGCCTGACATCAGTGGGCTTCCTCTGATTCAGGAGGTCGAACAACACGGCGGTTTGTTTCTGCATACAGAATTTACCAACAGGGAACATCTACGGCTATGAAAAACCAACATTTTGTATGGAACTAGAAATATTGTCCATAGAGTAACATTAGTGAAAAATAATATAGACCATCGAGCAAAGATAATACAACTTCATTAACTGATAAATACATCTAACACGGTTGTATCCAAATAATACTTTATTGGAAACGGTAACCCCAACAACTTCCCCATTTCTTGGTCTGTGCGATTTCCTAGTTTCTAATGCGCCGTACTTTTTTTTCCAGTGGGAGACAGAGCAGCAGCGAAGTTTAGAAGAGAGAGGACGCTTGCTTCTCTGCCTGCAATACCTTCCCCCAGCCACGGAGGGCGACGCAAAAGGGGACAGAGCCAAAGGAGGGCTGTGTGTTGGGGTTAAACGCTGCGCACATCTCGCTGCCATGGACGTCAATGGCTTTTCTGACCCTTATGTCAAAACGTAAGTTAAGACTCTGTTCCAAGGAGCGAGTGACAGTTCAATCGTTTGCAAAGATGGTCCAAAGAATGAAAGAAATGAGAAGATCTCAAGGCCGAATAATAATACCTGACCCGATCAACAACTCCCCTCCAAAACATTTGCTTGCATTGAACGCGAATGAAGGATTTTGGAATTTATGGCTTTGAAGGTTGGAGGATGAGGTTGAGCTTTGAGAAACATTGCTAAGTGCCCTCCTCTCTTGGGCACTCTTTTGCCAATCCACTATGCATGCGCGTGTGGCCAAAAAAAGCACAGTTTTCACAGTGAACTCAGGTAACTACAGGTCCATTTAGTCTGTCCTCATACCAACTTGTTTTGCGTCTTTGTTTGGAAGACATCCTCCATTCAAGCTGTAGATAATTCCACCCCTTTACAACCTGTGTCACAATAACTCTGATTGAGTGCCTCTGGGCCCTTATGGCAGTCTCATTCTCAGTGCCCTGTGCTGCCCTCACCTCGTTTCCCACACTGATGCTCTACCTGTGTTTGAGCCCTAATGGCCCCTAGCTCATATTGACCCCATGAATCATCGGCCTGCATGCTTGAGTGACAGACGGCTGCAGACGGTAACTGAGAAAAATGAGGGCAGCTGGCTCACAAGTGGGGCCCATTGTGGCGCAGGATTGCCATTCATCATTGGAAGGTTTGTATTGATAGCCGTCACAATGGCGATGTGGTATTATGGACATACAACAAGACAAGATAAGGGCTGAATGGTTAGTGATGGGGAGGTCTTCCACTGCTTTATTAAGCATTGATGAAAAAGGCAATGGTGTACACGGCCGCTGTGCGCCATTTGTGAGGAAGGTCACTAAGGTCCAAGTGTTAAATGATGAAACCCAGACAAACAGAAACTGGACAAATGAGGGTTTAATCCCTGGTGTTTTTGCCCGCGGTGCCCTTAGCGGTCAGGGAAGACAAGGAGGGAAGTGTGCATCCATATCAAGAACTGAGGAAATATCGTAAATTGGGAAGAAATGTAATTTAAGGGCTGAAACTACTTAAACTGGCAATGGCACTGTGGAAAAGACGGGATAAGAGTGAGAAAGCACATGTTTTATGTATTGCAGAGCATCTAAAGGCAAGAAGGGGATGTTTTGGACACAGGAAGGATAGGTAATACATAACAGGTAAAAGCGTGTAGGGGTTTGAGCTGCAAATGGAGGGCAAAAGAAAGGACACTCACTTGGTCTTCAATATGACACTATATATAAGGGATGAAGATGGGAGCTTGGTTAAGCTGCAAGCCCTGTAAAAACACCCAAATGTAGAATGTGTCATGAA
This sequence comes from Lesueurigobius sanzi, assembly GCA_900303255.1. Classification (NCBI taxonomy): domain Eukaryota; kingdom Metazoa; phylum Chordata; class Actinopteri; order Gobiiformes; family Gobiidae; genus Lesueurigobius; species Lesueurigobius sanzi. Next base: position 28,518 of record OMNZ01015607.1, on the reverse strand, counting down.
AAATTCAGTTCAGATTGACTTTTAAATGTTTAATCTTGGCAAGTGGTAATGCTTACATTCTGGTGCTTGATGAGAAATCACTACAGATGAATCGTAGGCAAAAATTCTTCAGTCTTCATCTGTTCTCTGTAGTTGAAGTGTACAGATGAAGTTTAAAATGTGATATTTTGATATTTGAGTTAAAATGTCTATAATTAAGAATACTTTACAGAGTAATTCTGAGAGCGAAATCTTCCAAGGAATAAGATTTTAGAGCAAATATCTTTGGAATATGAATCTACTCTTGTTTTTAAGAGAATCTTGTGTCTAAAAGAAATACAAAAAGAATGGCTAAATTTCCAACAACAGCAGCATTTGCTTTAACCTACATCTAAATAAATGACGCAAACTGATCTCCGCCTGTCCATGCCTGCTCCATGTATCCGCAATAACGCAGCTTGTTTTCTTTTGGATGCGCGTCTTTGCCCTTTAGCGCAAGGTTTAGATTTTTTGGCTCACCAGATGCGCAGTTGCGTGTGGAGGTGTGTGGGAACATATGATCCTCGAGCTGTGGGAGGTGGGTGGAAAGCAAATGTGTGCCTTGTTTTTATTCAGCTGGTTTTAAGACAAGCAGAACATAACAAAAGCAATGATGAGGGCTTTTCACTCTCACGGGGTGGCGTGGGAATTACTGATAAGTTTAACACGCCACAATGCATAAATAGCCTGCAAGTCCTATACCGGCAGGCATCTTCTTTTATGGTTGAACAATGTAGGAACGATAGCTAGTTGCAAATTGCAATTTTGTACGATTTACCTTGCAGCTCTGTTACACACCAGGATAATGTGTGCTTTGACTCAACACTTAACTACTGGCAATGTGACATTCCTCTTGCAGGTATCTCAAGCCAGACGTGCACAAGAAGTCCAAACACAAAACTGTGGTGATAAAGAAAACTCTGAACCCGGAGTTTAATGAGGTACGTGTCTGCATGCGTGATGTGACTGTAGGGGATCTGACATACAAAGATCCCTCATTTATTTTAGACCCTTAGAGATAATCCCTCGATACGTCCCATGCACATTATGCCCTCAAAACAGCCAATTAAGGCATGCATTAAACCCACCCTCAAGTCATTATCAACGCTGTAACAGGTGTCACATGTTGAACTTTGACCTCTATTCCTTCATTTGTTTTTCATCAGGAGTTCTTCTATGAAATTTCCTTCTCTGAGCTGGCCACAAAGACGCTGGAAGTCACAGTATGGGACTATGACCTGGGGAAGTCTAATGATTTCATAGGTGAGCGCAATTAACTATTGCTCGGGTTCTACCTCTGTGTAGATTGGCTGATTATGTCTAAAGAAGCAGGGTTCATGTCTCCAAGTTATTTTAAGGTTGCCACAGTGACAGCAGGTTATTTGGAGCAGTTCCCCCAAAGGTGTCATAATTTGTATTTAATAACCTTCATGTGACAGAAGACAGGTGAGGACACCTCTAATAATCCAAACTCAAAAGTCTTGTCTATTTTTCACAAGACGAAATCTCTCTTCAATAGCAAATGTTGATTGACAAACCAACAGAGTGAAACAGGTTACTAATTTGTTACAATGGTGCAACCCAGTTACTGTAAATAGATAAAACAACATCAATTCTATGCCATTCCTTTGAAGGCTTTAAGCCTATTTGATATGAGAGAGTGTCAGATGAAGATGAGCTACCCCTGTTATCCTGTTAAAAATTCCCTTTGTGCCTGTGGCAATTGCCAGAAATGGTGTAGGATGGTTTTGCGTAGTTGTGGGGGCATGTAGCTGTTTTTACATAAATGTGTACATGCATAATGGACAAACTGCTGTGTGATATATTATATACCAGAAAACCAAATACAAAGATGTTTTACTGATCACAATTCCCAAACTGTTAGTACTCCAGTGATGTCTATCATTCTAATGTTACTGCAGTGGTGTACATACACTGTAGGATGTGATCAAGGTTCCCAGCCTGTACAACTAGGCTACTGTGACGTGAGTTAGGGCTTAAAAATACTGAAAAAACTAACAATATGGTGTACAAGGTGTGCAATATTGCGATGAAGATTTTATTGTGATATTTTACTTAACTAAACCTATGAAATTTCCTTCTCTGAGCTGCGAATTTGTTTTTCAGCAAATTGTGTCAAAACAAGACAAAGACAAAAAAATCTACATCAGAACTAAACTAAATTAGAAAAGCTATAACACACACTAGAGGATTTTTAGCCAGATTTTTAGTCTGAGGAGACGTGGCTCAATAAAAACGTTCTCTCATGGCGTGATCTGTGGTGGGACTCCTCATGTGTGTGTATGTGTGTCCTCATGTCTGTCCTTAAGTGTGTGTGGTCTATGCACAGATCTTTAGTCTCAAAAGATTTAAAATCCTCTAGTGTGTGGGCACCTTAAAACTGATTATAGCTCGTCACAAATAATCTAATATAATTGATTTGGTTTCAGGCGGTGTATCCTTAGGGTGCCAGTCACAGGGCGAGACCCTGCAGCACTGGATAGACTGTCTGAAAAACAAGGGCAAGAAGGTGGAGCGGTGGCACACGCTGACCAATGAGCTGCCTGGATCTACAACACAGGAATGAACTACAGCATTTCACCCGACGTCCAACTCCTGACTGTGAGGGGGACACTGAAGACCAGAGACAGTTCCATCGCATGCTATGAGGACTTTGTGCATGATTTAAAGGACTTTCAGATCCTGCTTACTTTGTGACAGACCAGAGTTCAAGACAGCGTTCCAAAGAGGTCGCTTTCATAAGTCAAATGGACCTTCTACACTGACAGCACCTCGGCATTTTGATAATCATAGTCATAGGGATTTCTACTGTGGGGGTAATTTAAGTATTCCCTCTGCTTTTTCATTCAAACATTTGCATCCTCAGTCGCCAAGAAGAACATTTGAAAGGCCAAAACCCAACATGATTAATCATTTCTCTGCAATGACTCTATCAAATATGCTTGTTTCTGTTTAATTTGACTGTTCCGTTCATTAACTGCTAGCATTACGATCCAGACACTTCAACCATCTGTCTGCAGCATACTGCGTACCTCTCCTTTTGCAATAATGTTTTGCCTAATGCTTCCGAATATTTCAAGTGGTCTTAACACTGTATTTTATGTAAAAAAAATAATAATAATCTAATTGGATTTACAGACAGCACAACCAGATGGCAATTGGATCCTCAGTGTTAATGCGTTGTGTTTTTGCATGTTTGCTGTTGACTGAGCGGAGTCAAATGAGAAAATGATCTAATTTGGGATCAGATGTTATTGTGCTTTCCCTGTTTACTTCAAGTGTGCTTGTTATTGATATTTAAAACATTTGTAAAGAAATTACAGCTTTTTATAATTGATATCTTAATACTGAAACTGTTGTTGATCAGTCTGTGTTTCTTTGTGGCTTCAAGGGCATGAGGGTTTGAATGGGACCTGTAGATGCTACTGCACTGCAAATGGCTGTCTCAGTTTTCTGTGGTAAAGAGGCATGCAGAAAGTACCTGTGGTGTTGTTTACTGTTTATAAATGTAAATATAGTATATTGTATTTAAACTTTGATCTGTGTTGAGTATTTGACAAAACGTGTGTGATGCACACATCTCTAAATGGTCTGGAATGGTTTCACACTGAGACTGTTAGAATGAGGCGCTACTGCCATCTAGAGTTCAAGATGACAACAGATACAGACACCAACAATAAGCTACATAATCTTTTTACAGTACAAATACTTAAGGTAGTAGCATTTTAAGTAAGGATGTCATCAAAATAATACCAATAGTAAAATAGTAAATTAGTCAGTGCATTCAGGGGGGACACTGTAGGCAAAACCGAATGTTCAGGTCTTGGGCCAGTTTGCTCTTTTATCATATGAACTTTCACCTGGAAACAAATAAATCTTTACAGGAGTGTAATTATTCATGGATTCAATATTTCTCCATAGAACTATATGGGAAATTGTAACTTCAATGACCATTTTCTCAAAATACATTTCTCTCACATTGTGGCAACATCTTCACAGTAGCAGCTCCACCCCATAGTATTTTAGAGATGGAGGTTGTTCAGAAGGATTTTTCAATAATTACCTCCTTGCTGATATTGAGTTTTAAACCCCAAAAAACAACCAAAATTCGAATATACATATGTTTTCACAAATAAAAAATAGCTTATAAAAAAAA
>OMNZ01015607.1:0-24303 GCA_900303255.1 Lesueurigobius sanzi | reverse complement strand
TATAAAAAAAAAGATATGCAAATTTCGCTCTGAATAAATCTTTGTAACTAATTCATCGACTAAATAAAACCATACATTTAAATCTGGCTTTATCAATTATTTAGATTTCGTTAGGCAATTTTGACAATTTCTTCACATAAATGTATTATTTTATATGCAATATATTTTTTTCTCATCACAAAAATCAGTGATATGGGGTACAGCAAAAGTTTCAAATTTATATCACTCAATTACTCTTCTGCTGAAACTAATTGTTAACTATCTCTTACTGTAATATATTTCTCTTCAACCTTTCAACGAGGTCAGAAATACAACAACTACATTCTGTGATATACAGTACACATACTGTATATCACTGTGTATAGTGCACACTAAGCTCTGACTCAGACAGACAGTCACTCCTGTCGATTTCCTGCTACAAAAGAGATTTGAAATGACGTAAAGGTATATACTGTAAATGTCCAGAGACTTTGATATATTTTGTGCTTTTTTGAGCAAAACAATCGTTGTGAAACTAGAGTACACTGCTATAGAGTTTCTGTCTCCTGGTAAATAACAAGAACCGCATGCTTCTTGTCCTCCACCAGACAGTAAATAGAAAAGTGTACAGGGTGAAGGCAATTTGTGAAAAAATGACACCCATTGGAAAGAAGATAAGTATGTGTTGCTTGTTCCCACTGAAAGGTTTGAGGCTGCTGCAGAGAAGCAATTTCATACCCAGATATGGTGGGGTGCAGGACTCTACAGTAGCGGTAAGAGTCAGTTTGCAGTTCATGGTGGTACATGAAAAGCAAGGATCCTAAAATAGAAATAAAAAATATTGTACAAAAAGGGAATGCAGAGAATGTCTTTGCACTAGGCTGCAGCAGGATGCATTCAGTTTACTCCAATGTAGATTATAGGACCATTATAATCAGAAATGAGCAGGAGATTAAGCCTTTTAATGAAATGCTGCATTTCATAAACAAGTCCTGTGCATTACACCTGTCTCTTCATCGCACTGTAAATAAGGAAGGACAGCAGTGCAGACACAACCCTTGTTAATGGAATGTTGCAATGTTTTACGCAACAAAAGTGATTAATAAATGTGACATAACAACACAGAAACAAAAAGCTTCACAAATTAAATGAACACTCACTAGTGATGATCCCAATTTGGAGAACCATGGGAAGTCCTGTAGTTTACTGACACCTGGCGGTGGGTTGTGGAACGACAGCGAATAGTGAAATACGCCTGGGAAAAATACACAATAAATTACTCATAATTAAGCCATATAGTTCATAGGAAAGTCAAATGAAGAAGTAGCTAGGCTAGTACCCACTCGAAATATGCTCTGGTTGTAGATCTTGTCCCGGTCTTGTGTCGTCCAAAGCCTGTGATGGATTACAAATGTACAGGTAATGAAAGGTGGAAAAATGCGGAACACAAAATATGTTTACAGTACACACCTTGAGAAACATGTTTAACATATACTATAACTTCAAAAGAACAGTACTGAAGTTGAATATAGCCACTTGAGCAAAAGTAGTTTCGTAGCTAGGGCTGTCGATCACCATGTGGCAAAATCATACATGGAGCAGCATGTGAGTACTAGGCCTCTTTCAGGTTTTTTTTTTTTTTGGTAACATTAGTGTCTGATGTCAATGACACAAATTGTAATAGAGCAACATTTCTAACTGGTTGTCCTATCATATTATTGTCACATTTTTGCAGACTAGCATCAGCGGTGTCGAGCCCCTGACTCAGCCCCAATTTTGGCCGCGGAGGATCATCCCTGACCCACTTCCCGCAGTTATGTCCCTCTATTTTTTATATTTCTTAGAAGTTTATATTTGGCCATTTTGTTCACTGTAAAAGCAGGCATTTGTGAGGAAAGAATACCTGGTGAGTCGACTCGTGACTGTGCATCTAAAGCCGTATTCTCACTGTGGTACGTGTACCACTGGTGTTATGGGCTTCTACAGGTTTTGGGGTCCTTTGAAATTTTGGGCTTTATATACATATTTATTTCTGCTACAGATATGCATTTAAATTGGCTGATTTTCTGGTTAGGCATGGTTTACACAGTTTAGAGATAATATAGTTCAATTTAGGCCTATTTTAGTTTAGTCTTGATTTGATCCAGATCTGGTCCTGGGGAAGGTCACATCTATTATGAGGTGGTACTTGGTGTGAAAAGTGATAACCACTGATCTAAAGCCTTTTTTACTGGTCGTAAACTAGATCTTGACTAGTTAAATTATTGTGACAATAGCTCCAAGAAATTGTAGAATGTTTGCAACTTATAAAATGCACCAATTGTACCTTGATATAGGCCTATTTATAGAAAAAGTAATCCCTTTCCATTTTCAATTTTTTTTTTTTTTTTACAATGAATGCAATTTCTCTTATTGTCATCCAGGCTTTGTTCACCTTCTGCCCCTCCTGTTATCCATGGCCTTCTATGGAATAACAGCTTACGGCTTCAATCCAACATTGCCTGGTAAGCGGAAGTGTTCCCTTTGCCATCATGCCATCTGGTACATGAAATAACACATCTCATCTCACAGACGAAACTGTCTTACAAACTCTCCCCCCATGAAACAAACTTATCTGTGGCCACTTCATGACTTGAGAGGAAAAACGGCAAACATATTACATGCATGTGTCTTTATTATCAATGTGGTGCATTGTTTTCCCAGTGCCATCTTATAATTTAGTAATTTTGAACCAACTACCATCATTACACATGAATAAAAGAGAAAAAAAAAAATTCACAACATGCCTTTAACCACAGAATATACTAGCTTGTCGGTAATACTTTCAACGCTAACAAATAAGGTCTACTCATAGCTAACTCATATAGACTAGAATCTACAATAGGCTATAGAAGATAAACATTAGCAATATTTAGTACAATTGATTAACATGTATGTAATACCAATGTAGGAAGAAAAAAAAAACATTTTGACTAGCTCTTACAAAAATTTCAATGTGCAGTACCAACTTGTGTGTTTGTGATCAACTGAAAATCCAGGATAAAACAGGTTCTGCATTTGATAAACCATTCTGTGGGTCCCAGTAGTTTCACGTCACAGTGAATATTGCACCAAAAGAAGAGATCAGAGGCAATTGAAAGGTTTTCATTTGAGCCATAGGGAAAAACACTGGCTACTCCCAAAGTAAATCCTGCATATAATAAGCACATGGCCGACACATTCAGTCAAGAGTACGTTTTCTTAAATAGAACATTTTGAGTTATTAGACATTACAGACTAAACCTTGCAATTTCGCTGAAAGACGAAGCTACAGCCACAAACGTACAGTATAGTCGACAGCACACAAGCTATGTCATTTGTTAACCAAATATTATGATGCCCATATAAATACCAGATCACCATCATTTTACTGAGACACAGTGGTTCAAGAGCACTTTACAAATGACTGAAAATCTTTAGTTTCAAAATGTTTTCTTACAAATATATCAAAAGATAACAGATTCATTAGTTTTACACAAAGGTCATGTTTTGCTACAGTGGTTTACATTTCACAGTGGTTTCAAAGAGGAGGCACCATATTCCTCAATTGAAATTTGATGAGTCGACAGGAAAGCGTGACAATGAATTTAGCTTATGATTTTTCAAAGTGACTTTCCATAATCTGCGTTTAGTTTCAGATTCCATTGCAAGTCTTTGTTAGACCCCCCCATTTGATCCTTCTCCTGCTGCAGATACTTTCTCAGAGAATGGGAAAATGAAATGCTCCGTCTTCAAAGCAAAATAAATCCCAAAGCCGTCCTGGGTAACTGGGGATTTACTGGCGAGCTCAATCGTCCTGGTGGTGGTGCAGTGAAGGATAGACTTGCCGGACATTTTGAGAGTTTGTATGTGGCACTAGAGCTGGAAGCAGTGTTCCTTCTCCACTACCTCCTCATAGTCCAGTTTGTCAAACATTTGACCAGATTATGAAAGGGCTGGCTGCTTGTCGGACCTCAATGCAGTGAGACATCACTTTGTCACTCATAGCAACAGTGTTTGGACAAGTTTTAAATCCATTAGCCAAAGGGACAGTAAAGGTTACAGAAAGATTAGTAAGCACGGATTAATAGGTGCACATTTGTCACATCCAGGTAATAACTAGGCGGTGGTGCAGGTGTGGGCCAGGTGGTCAGATTTCTGTTTCATCAAGGCTGAAACTCAGGTTTTCACATTTACTATGAAAAACAGAAAAGGAAGCACATTAGTGAAAGCTATATCTTGTGTATCACAATATGGACAAACTTTTTCAAACCACAGAGGACAGTCACACAAACAGAAAAACAAGGACTGTTGAGTCCCAGAGCCCTTAAACTCAAGCAGTCTTCACAAATGCTCTTCAAGTTAATGAGGACATGTCCTGGCTTAATGAGCCCAACAGCCTGTGCCTGTGCATTCAACATCATAACTATCTGATTAAAGACATTCATATTCTAAGTGTAGATACGCAAGTAAATAAATCTGACCTACATTTATTCAAAATGACTAAAAGTCACCGAGATGATCACTGTTCTGTTACAAAAATCCCTTTATTTACTAGGAACATTCAAAGTAAAGACATTGGTCTTTTTTTTCACACACACATTATACACAAACAAATGGAACGGGAACAAGAAGACTTGACAGTTTATACAAGCGAGCACGACAGCAGACTACACAAATCACTCCACATCAGCACATACAGTAATGTGGCATGCATTCAGCTGTGGGAGCAAAGTGTCATAGTAGGGCTGAAGAGATTTATCTGTTCAGATTCCTCTTTTCACCAACAACTATTGAGGCCAAGGGCTGTACATGAATTGTAATGTTTTTGCAAACACAGACTTCGAATACTTATGTACGTCAGATTATGCAAACTAAGCTTTTTGTCATTTCATGGGAATATAAACGAAGATAGTAGTGTTTTGGGTCAAGTCACAAAAGTATGTTTGCAAGCTATCTGCACTAACGCATGTTATTCTAATATGGGAGCAAAAATAGGAGCACAGATATGCATCATTTGGAGACAAAAGGAAGATAGAGTTTTAAAGGTCAGATTTCGGACACTCACTAGCCAAGTTGACAATGCAGGCGATGATAATGACAGTCCCTCCTACAAGAGACACCAAAGCAAGCATCTTGGCCACTCGTCCCAGACGCACAGCTCCATCCAGGTTTCCTTGCTCCAGGCTGTTTTTAGACTAAAAGAGGAGCAAAGCATTTGTCAGCTTTTGTCCAATGCATACAGACTACATACAGTGCCCGTCTAAAAATAATACACACTGCAAAATATGCTTACCATGATGGAGTAGACAAATCCCACAATGTTAATGGGCCACACGGGGCAGAAGCAGGCCAGCACAGAGAGTAGAAGGTAGTCTTTGACCTTGGTCCGGTCCAAAGGGGGATTGGTGGCGATGCTGGAATGGCGGGACAGCGATGGCCGGGGTGAAAAAGCTGTGTAGCTAATAGAGCCTGCTCTGCTGCCTTTCCGCGTTTTGCCCTGGTGAGGGTAAGAGATGGAGTGCTGCCTCTTAGGAGGAGAGGAGATGACCGGAGAGGTGCTGTCAGAAGGGTGGATCCCGTTACCTATATAAAAAGCACATATACAGTTAGATACAGGACTATATGCACACAGCCTTTCCCCTTGAATTCAAATTTCCTAGAGATCAGACGGATACAGCTGCAGTGTAACCACTCCACTATCCACTTCAGTAATGAGGTCAAACTCACTCACCGTTCTTGAGGTTCTCGTTGATCACAATGACTAGTTCTCCTTTGGACGTGCTGCGGGGGGGCCTGGTGTTGGCCGGGCTAGTGCCATCGACGATCTGTTCACCTATAACCGGTGGGCATGGCACAGAAACGGCGGCTTGGCTCGATACAGACGCTGGGTCCTGGTCTAGAATGGAAGGCTGGTCCTCTCCAGGCCAAATGGCAGAGGATGGCATCATGTTCACAGACATAACAAACTTCTCTTGAGTTGGACTCCGAACTCGAGACTACAGGCAGAGGACACAAAAAAATTAAACATACAACATTTCAATAAAAAAAACTAAATAAAAGCCTTTAGTTAAAAAGGGAAATAAAAACGTCCGAAATCATGATGAGATCTCGCTAAGTCTGAATTCCCAACAGTCAACAACCTGAGTTAATGTAAACAGAACACGCCTGACTGTGGAACAATAGCAAAATAAAGTCTATATTGATTTTCACCAAACGTTGCGTTACTTGCAATGATACTACACACGACAGATGGACGTCCCCATTGTCTCCCTGCAGGTGTGTACATAGCCTACCATTATTGCATCGTGTGTACACATGGATAAACGCATATGCCATGGCGGCTGGTTGGTTTTTGCTCACGGAACAATATAGGGATAGTCTGGATAGGAGACCATAATGAATAAAGAAAGCTAAATAAAAGGGCCCGGCTTGTAATTAGCCCACGGTTGAACCGCGGAAAATGCATATTCAACCCAATCGATTGAAAATCTAGAGCAAAACCCTGGTATATTACACAAACAAAGACACATCTGAAAGATAGCAGTAAAAGGAAGAAAAAAAAAACCTTAGTAATTCTGAATCTTCAACGCTGTCGGAGCATCCTTGGCAGTCTCATGGCGCAATTCTCAGGTGAATAAATTATGGATTAAAGGCGGCAAATTGTCATCGACAGTCGCGGTGTTTTTGCAGAGAAAATCCACGGGACGTCCTTTTGTTTTGAGAGAAAGGAGGAGGAAACGACCTGCTGCTGCTGGCGTAGAAGCTCGTTTACAGCGCAGTAAATCGGACGGGAGTCTCCGGATCGCAAGCGGTGCATCCTAGAGGAGGGGTGCGTGCGCGTAATGAAAAGTGAAATTGTACTAGACGACGTGCGCGGTAGGACAGGGGGGAGGGCGCATACATCACCTCTGCCTGCTGTCCTCAGAAGCACTTACGCAAAATTTCCCGTTATTCCTCGAGAAAAGCTTAGTAAAAGAAAACACACACAATGACCATTAAAACCACAACCTCTATAATCTCATGTGCCTAGGATTTTTCAGTGGTCAGTAGTATTTTGCGCATATTATGGGTTCGAACGATAAACCAAAACACTGCAATTAGAGTAAAACCTTGTTTATTAAAAGCAATATTGCGCCATCAATGGGTTAACAACTGCAACTACAAAAACACAAAAGTATCAAAACAGAAAAAAAGTCTGTGTATTAAAAAAAAAAAAAATGGCAAAGATTGAAGTCATTTTCCCATGGCGCTCAGAATGTTTGTCTGAAAAACAAGACAGAAAATGAATGAGATACAAAAACCGCTTACATTTTGATAAGATCTTGCTTCAAAATAGATACATCAATTAAAGACATTTTTATTTAATTAGGCATACCTTCATAAAGGATGCAAATCTCTTCTCAGTCATACCCTCAACCTTCCTCAAGTCTTCCACCTGAAAGACATGCCGGCATTTTAGACAAAAATACAAATTTAAAAAATTGTACAGACAAGATTGTACTAAATATATATATAAATATATACAAAAGAAAAACACCTTGGTGAAGTCTCCGTGTATTTCCCGCCAGCCCAGAATGAGCTTGGCCTTTTTGTCCCCAATCTGTTGAAGACTTTTCAGCTCCTTCTGGGATCCACTGTTGAGAATCTGTAAGATTTTTTTTCGGGACTGTTCCAAGATTGTCGTGTCCAGGTGGGACTCCCAGCCCCTCTCCATGATGTTCTCTTTTCCATCAAGAGGCTACAGGAGAAACACAGTCAAGGAATGCTTGAATACATGACTCAAGAAATTTGTCAATTATTAATCAATTATCTTGGGAACCAGATATGTGGGATCAGATAGAGAGCCGTTCGAAAGAATGGCCCATTTTTATGTTGAATTTTTTAATTTTCTTTTAAGAATTGATTTGAAAAGAAAGAAAGAATTGAGACCAATCCAGTGTTTATGAATTGTATCACTGGATTTATACATTTTCCACACAATCTAAATCATACAGCTTTAATTCATAAAGTATTAGACTTAATTTGAATCAAGATTTTGTGAGGGTTTGTGTGAAAAACATTACCATTATACACTACTACATCCATAAATCTACTATTGACATTTCAAAATAGAAACCCACCCGCTTCAAATACTGGGCCCAGATCATTATCCAGCAAAGCAGAATGAGACACTGGTTTTGTCAAAGGATCTGGCAACCCTCAGTTTGGAAATATATATTTTTAAAAAAGGACTCTCGTTCTCACTTTCACAAGCCCAGACTGAATTTTAGAGGTTCTGAACTTCCAAAGGAGTGTCATTTTAACATATTGTCCAACATACAGGCATATGATTCAAGTATACTCTTAGCGTGTCTCACTTCAAAAGTATATAAAATACACTTTCCATGTACCTTTTACAGCCATACGATTAATTGTAAAAATAAAGTCATAATTGACTCAAAACTCTAATACTGACCTCAAAATGGTCCGAAAGCTTTGGATCCTTCTTGACACACACAGACTGCTTTTTGACAACAGCGAGCTGCTGCAGAGGCTGAAGTTGTGAAACTAAGAAAAGTAAGCACAAGATTACAATTTAAGCCAATAGTTTTTTTAAGGTACACTTTATTGATCCCCATAGGGAAATTAGTCTTCTGCATTTAACCCATCCTTCGATGCCTGATCCGTCAGGCGCAGTGGGCAGCTGTGTGCTGTGAGGCCCGGGGAGCCTCACCTAATGTGCATGTTTAGGGTTGATGAGGGAAACTGGAGCACCTGGAGTAAACCCTTCCAGACACTGGGAGAAGCATGCAAACTCCACACAGAAAGGCAGCACAGGCCAGAAATTGAACCCAGGACCTTCTTGCTGTGAGGCAAGAACTCTAACCGCTCAGCCACCATGCCACCGCAGCACTATACTTATTATAGTGCTTTATTATAGTTGTATGACATGCATAGATCAGCTTTATGGCATAATGCCAGGTAGACATACAATGATAAGGAATCAGTTTTGTGCTCAGCTGCTGAGAAGTGCACAATATAATCCCAACTCATCGACATGTGATACATCATTAGGCTCTAGTGTTGTACAGAGCTGCATATACAGCTGCTCTGATACATCATGACAAAGCATGAGTAACAACTTTCCAAGAAAGTGTAAATAAAAGTTCTCTACATTGTTCTTGCAAATGTCAAACGCCACCGTAAGAATTTAAAAACAAACCGTGAATACTGACCTTGTAATGGTTGAACCACAGCTTTCTGCTTATTAACTTTGGATTCCACTAAAGGTTTCCTTCGCAGAGGCGCTACGGTGTTCTTAAAGTTGGACTGTAGGTTTACACTAGAGTCTTCACCACCCTGTCGACTGAACAGCACAGCTTTACTCTCAAATTCCTTCTGCTTCTCCTTGAGCTCCTGTGGACGAATTAAGAGCTCAATCAGAATAGATTTTACTGCCATTGTCAGTGAGAGGATTCACAAGCTAGGAATTTGCTTTGATGCAATATGAAACATGAAATGAAAAAGGACATTCATGAAAAATAAAATCAGAAGAAAAAATAGAATAAAATAGCAAATTTAACACTACAACAGCGGTGTGAACGGGTGGATTTACAGATAAAACATTAGCAGCAGAAATGAATGTACTGTGGACATAACCACGTGCAAATGGCTAGTACATGTTATGAAGGGTTTCATTAGTCTGATACAGAGGTATTAAATGTTCATGAGTAATAGCGGAGGGGGAAAAGCCATTCTTGTGGCGGGATGTTCTGGTCTGGATGGAGTGTAGAGGGGGGGGTCAAGCAGATTTTTTTTTCATCTTATGCCAAGATGTTAACATGTTCTAATGTTCCCATCAAAAACATATCCAAAGATAAGTTTTATTTAGACTGTCCATTTTCAAAATACTCTATTCAATCTGTTAAGGTCATGCAATGATAATGCAGCAATTATTTCTGTTTTAGTCCATACACCTTTACCTGACTCAATCCAATTTCCTTTCCAATGCAGCTACATTCAATAGTAGATGCAACTCACCATGAATTGGTTTAAGATTTTAATCCGAAAGCAAAAGAAAGTTTTATAAACAGTTGTGGAAGCCCTAGTAGCAGCTTAGCAGATGCATCAAATACTCAGATAAGGCCCATCCTGCATAATATTCTCCTTGTAAAAGTAGTTTCACCTGGATCTCTTTTCGAGACTGGGCCACATCTTTCAGCATATCGAGTCTGTCTTTGTCTTGACAGTTCATCATAAGTTTCTCCAGTGCTATCAGCCGGTCCATCACTGATGGCTCTGCAGGACTAGGCAAAGAAAGAAGTACAATTCAGAACACACACACAAACATTTTTACACGGTAAATGGCTTATGATAAAAACGAAACTAGAGGCACCAGACAATAACACTACAGTACACGTACACATACACCTGAAACCACACTGCATTGCAACCTAAAAATGTTCTATGAATCTAGAATTTGATTGGTGGCCCACATTTTCTAAACCATAAAAATCTGCACAAGAAAACCAATTTAAATACAAATCTTATTATAAATAAAATGCATAACGTGATTAGCTACACAAATTGACACATCATCATGGCATTTAACCTGTGAATATGCGAAGAGGATGCTAGGGGCTCTGCCTTTTTCCCTTCTTTCTGTCTTTTCTTCTGTGGTTCATTGCCAGAACTGCCTGCCTCATGGTCTTCTCTGGTCCGCTTCACTGGAGATGAGGACAGAGGGTAAATTAAACATTCATTATTCAGAGCACTTGCTGTTTTGGAGATAGAAGGTGGGAACGGTAAAAGGCTGAATTACGGAAAGCCTGAACGGCCTGAAGAGTCCCACACATTTATAATGTATGAACAGAACACATTCATACTAATGCTCAGACATATCATGAAAATTCAATAGCTTTTTGTTAAATTCAATGCTTTTTAAGGCCTTAAATTGGGCATGATCAAATTCAATACTTTTTCAAGATTTTAAGACCAGCGGCATAAGCTTCAATAATTCCTTATGACATGATTACAGTGACACCTGCTGGCGTTTCAGTGTAAAGTATTGTCAAACCAAAATGTTTTGATTCATGAGCATATAACTTTGATTCTTCCGTTCTACGTGTACATTTGCTGCATGCGTCTACTCACCTTGAATTGTGGGTATATCCACTGTTTCTCTGGTGAATGGCTTGTTAACTATAAGCTTGGATTTGGCTGCAAAGTTCAGTGCACTGAAAGTGTCAAAATAGTATTTGTACTCTGGAGCTATGTTTGTGATCATGACCGAGTGTGCAGAGCCACCCAGAGAGTCTTGCAAAAGGCGAGTGAGTTTACTGTCTCTGTATGGCACACGCCCAGATGTGCCAGAATTCAAGGAGTCCACCACTTTGCTCAGAGTGAAGAGGGACAGGTTGATGGCACCACTTTCCTTGAGACGAATGCCTTGGTTACCAGTACGACGGTTGTCCTCTGACCCTGCCAAGTCCACCAAGTACAACTTTCCAGTTTGCCGTCTAGAAGGTTGAGTGCGCTGGGTTCTCACCACCTAAATCAATTTGAGAGGGATTGTCAAGACAATATTATAGAAAAATATGCACATACTGTATAGGTTAAATTAACAGAAACAAAGCATGCAGATGTGAGTAGAAAATAAGAGTTTGTTTCTCCTCCAGTGTAGTCCCAGAAAGCATAGTTTGCTTATGAGATTGTTGCAGATGAGAATTAGTTTTAGCACCAGCTACCAAATCCCAGCCTACTGCACAAGGCTATGACCTGTTAAGATGCTATCTGACCATACACCAGTTAGTATAGTTAAACAAAGTATGAATACAATGTCCAACCTTAATCAGCAGGATCGCATGGCTGCGACTCGAGCGCTGGTTTAGTTTTGTAGATGCAGTGGTGCGATTAAGAGTGGCAGGAACAAAAAGTTTGTCAAAGTCTGCAAATGACGAGACTGTTGTGTGAGTGAGACCAGAGATAAAAATATTCTTGTCCTTGTCTTCTCTGATTGGTAGATCTTGAGAGCTTGGTGATAAAAGGTCCAACACCTGATGAGAAAACGAAACAAGCACATTGAAGTAATATATTTTTTTTATTCACAAATCTTAATTTCTTTACCTTTTCATTGTAAATTTCCAAATAAGACATTCCAATATTGTAGTCCCATCCGTCTTCCTTCTCCTGTGACTTGACCAATTTAAAGACCTCACGGACAGCCCTTGGAATCACACCTGGCTGTTCTGAGCTGCCTAGCATGGTGTGAGTTTTGCCTTTAGGGGTAAAAAAAAGAGAGAAAAACAAGATATATGAATGACTCACAGTTAGACATTGGCTATTTGATGGTAGAATTGGCTGTGACTGGAGTCGATTTCCTTGTGCTGATAATGTAGCGCTCAAAAGACATAACTAAAGGGGGAAATTGTAATCCATTTCCTTCAGGTACAACAACATGGTAATATTAAGATTTGGGGATTGCTGAAAAACAAGAAGCAGATGTTATATTTGAAACGTAAAGTTAACATACCTGCGCCTGTTGGCCCATATGCAAAAACACTTGTGTTTTGTCCATTTAGTACATGTGGCAGAATTGGTTTGACGGA
The DNA here is from genome assembly GCA_900303255.1 of Lesueurigobius sanzi. Lineage (NCBI taxonomy): Eukaryota > Metazoa > Chordata > Actinopteri > Gobiiformes > Gobiidae > Lesueurigobius > Lesueurigobius sanzi. Next base: position 11,716 of record OMNZ01015607.1, on the reverse strand, counting down.
AGAGAGAAAGACTTCTTGTTGTGTCGTCTTTTCTCCGTGAAAAACGTCAAAACTAAAACAAAATGGGGAACACAGGGGAAGCTTATGAGAAGGCTGTAGGCCTACTGGATCTGATTGGAACCTTGGGCGCAAAACACATACTGATATTTGACGGTTTCAGTCGCATTTCTCCAGTTGATGATCTCAAGGTTTTGTGAATCTATGCCTCTCACACAGGGCCCTTCATCTTTCTCATCTGGTTTGGCCATATAAGGCCTCAGACGAACAGCTACACGGATACGGGATGCCTTCTTGGACCCTCCATCCGACACAGGCACGCGCTGAGCCATGGCTAATTTCACCAAACCTAAGGCAAACACATTGAAGGATGCATATATTTGTTAAGAAGAGCGAGCCAATTACAGTTGCCATTCACACTAATGTAAGCATCAATCTAGCAAAAACATTGAAAGCATTTTACCGATATATTGCAGTTATCCTTTCCCAATCTGATTTGTAAACATTGCAGACTCCGCGTAATGGCGACCAGCCGTTCAGCTTCGACTTTTCAAATGCGGCAACCGGAAACATACATTAACCAATCAGATGCCACTGACGCTATGGGCGCTTTTTATTTGTTCTTTTTCTTGTTGCAAAATTGTGTTAGTAATTTAAAGGAACTGTATTTATGTATTCACGCCACCACCTTGCTCAATGCATAACTATAATATATATATGCTCTGTTGCGGGAAACCTTTAGGTAGTTACCGGAAGTTACCATGAGCCACTGCAGATCTGTAAACACACTTCCTTTTCCCCAGGTGGGTTTCTTCCTCTGTTGAAGTGTATCCAGATGCTTTATATATCGAGGGCCCGGGGATCTCGTTCTTGCGCACGACGAGCGCGCAACAGTGCCGACGCTCTTCCCCTATTCCAAAATGGCGCTTTGTTTATGTTTTCGCATGATCGTTTATTGTATATAACTCATTGATGCATTTTCTTGCCATATTGCGAGTGAAAGGTCATTTAATTTCCCATTTTAAAACAGACATAAAGCCGGAGATCAGGTAAATATAATACTTGATTCATACATCAGCTAAAACCACTAGCAACTTACCCTTTGCTTGCACAGGCCTTGGCTTGAGTTTTATTAAGGTTTCTGACTCGTGCGGTTCCATGCTAGTAACCACAACCCAATATTTGCTTTACTATACATCTTAGCATATGTCATCGGTCATTTAGTATTTAGGTGATTGTTGTTCATTGTGTGTGTGTTTTTTTTTTCTTTCTAGGGTTTATCTGCACTCAAATGATGCAGGCTGAGGCTTTGGACACAACAGTGAGAGAGGGCATTGCTGCTCTTGGTATGAAAGACACCGAACAGCACGCAGCATTTAAAGAAGAGGATGCAGAACCTATCGACACGGATATGACAGACGCCCTGGACACTAAAGAGAAAGGCAAGCCAGACATCATGGCTTCATACCACTAGGTTGCGTTCACATTATAGAATTTTATTTCAGTTGGAGGGCAGGTGCAGCCAGTACAATTCTATGGGAGAGACATTTCCAAAAAATGAAAATTGACAAATGATGTACTTAATCAGTATTTGATAGTGATTGGGTTTACACACAAAGTCCATTCTACTGGCCAATGTCATGCACATGTTTTTGAATACTGTCACCACTTTTGGACATCTTTATGAGAAAATAATTACTTTTGTTCATATGTGCTGGCAGGGAAGACATTGAACTCTGTGACCGTTTTTGTTTCATGTGTAAAAGCCCAGTAATTACATAGATATGAGCCATAATCCAATACCACAAAAAAAGCATTTTGAGGGATTCCCGTTACCCACCATAGAATTCTCAGCTGCCCGCTACCTCAATTTGTGAACCCACGTGAACGCAACCTATTCATTTTACAATACTAACAATTAATGAATCTCTGGTAGAAACCTCAATGCTTACAATCCTGTCCCTGTTCACCATATACCAACTAGTCCAATAATGAACACTGAATTGTAGTGAATTGTGTCCTTACTAAACACTAATTTACTTTCTCAGATGAAGAAACAGATGCGCAAGAAACAGAAGTGACCTTTAAGGATATAGATGAAGATCAACCAGGTGCTCCAGTGGACAGTAAAGATATACTTCAAGCCTCACAAGACACAGAAGAATGGGAAATTGCTTATAGCGATGAGGAAATGGAAGATCATAAAAACTGGATTCCCCCTCCATCTGAAATTAAGAGACTGTATGAGCTTCTTGCCAAAGGTGAATTGCTTGAAATGAACTTTGTGCCACTGCCAAGACGGCCACCAACGCCTGAACGGACTCCTTCACCTGAGAGAGATGACGAGGACGATGCAGCAAAGGAAAGGGAGAGGGAAGAGAGAGATCGCAAGTGTGTTTCTAATGATCTTATATTACTTGGTAATGAAGGTGTTGCTTCACAGAAAACTAAACCCATTGCACCCATATTTTTCAGGCCTCCATCTCCAACTGAATTCGACTTTGATGAGGAACAGACACAAGGAACTCCCAAAAATGCCTTTATGGACAGGCGCAGAACTCCAGGTTGTACACCGTCACATACTGTATCTAATAATACAACCGCTATCATAAATAACAGTGAAGATAATGATATTTCTTTCTTTCTAAGGCTCTTCAGCACGCTCATCTGTGAAAAGGGAAGCTAGATTGGACAAAGTATTATCAGACATGAAGCGACATCGTAAGATTGAGCAGCAGATCTTGCGCACTGGCCGGGATCTCTTCAAATGCGAAAAGAAGCTGGAAGAAGCCTTGTCTCCCAACTCACAGAAAGAAAGAGAAAAAGAGAGAGAACGAGACAGCAACCCCAACACCATCTTCTCCCCAAGGCAGAGAAGATACTGAATAATTTAATTGGAGGACTTGCTCAGCCCCCATCTTCCAATAGAATTAAAACTTTAATTTTTATGTAAGCATTTTGTATGTTTTCTATGTGTGTTTTGTAATGCAAAACATTTGTAACCCTGGACAAATAAAAGCTTTTTTATGCAAAAATTACTTTTAGCAAATCTTCGTCATTTTAAAGCATATGTAGTGAACTGGTTAAATCTAGCTCCCTCTAGTGTTCAAATGATCATTCACAGAACGGCACTTCTTGATATAAATAAGACAAATAGGCATGGTCAGGACAGGAGAAGTATATTTTGCTATGTTTGAGTAACAATACAGCCTTCTCATAAGGCTCAGAAGCATAGAGTAAATATGTATGCATAAATATGCATTTAAACCACAAACAGAATAAATAAATAAATACTTACAAATAAATAACAAGCATTTTGTGGAATATACAGTACGTTTGTTGAGTTATTTTTTTTTTAACATTGGCCAGAAGCAGTATGCTATGAACCATGGAAGAGGGGAATGGATGTTCTGTGTTCAACATGCCCACAGTTGTCCACATTTTGGCACGCCATCTCAATGGTTACTGCGCTTGGTTTTTTATCTTTACCCATTTCCAGAACAGTGTAGCTGCTTTAAATAAACCTAAAACAAGTAGTCAAGTGCATTCACAGAATATTGTTGAAACTCGGCTCAATGGTCTTAGTACAATAAAGTATTAAAGGCTTAAACATGTCAGTTGTTAAAATTTGTTGAGCTACATTATAATAATTGGCAAAGGACAAACGTGCTGCTATGAAACACTGTCCCGTTTTGTTTCCCTTCAACATAAACTATTTCATGTCCGCAAGTAATACTAATAATACTCAAATGAAATAATCCAGGCAGATCACATGAGTAATATTCAGTTAAAACGGCACTAATCTTAAAACATGAAAACTGCTGCTACTGTGCATCACTTGCCTTTCTGCAGAACATTGTGATACCAGTAATTGGAATGAAGTTATATCTACATTGAAACAACTAAAAAGCGTGTCAGTGTCTGGAATTTGTATACACTAGATGTAAAACAGAAAGTGTGAAATGTACTTATTCATAGAAAACAAAAAGACAAAAATAACACTAACATGGAAATAGGGACAATTTTACATCAGCTATGTACACCCGTCACATGTTCCAGACTAGAGGATCCTTCATCTCCTCTCAGGATAAAAAATAAATAAATAGTTATAAAACAAAGTAAAAGATTTAAAATGTGGAAAGGGATAAGGCAGCAGAATACAGTCTTATGAGATTATTCCCTTCTAATGATGAGTCAGTCTGCAGGTTGGTTACATTTTGTTAGAGTGACAGTGACTACATAGAGGATACAGATAATAAACACTAACGAGTCAAAATACTGCTTAGCCAGGAGTTTTTTTTCTTTTTTGAAGGCCAGATTCATTACTAACTTGAATTAGGCCTTCCATCTACAGCAAATGTTCTAACATACAGTATAATACATTCCTATTTTTCTGCTCTTCGTAAGCCTCAAGGCAGAGAGGATTAATTTGATCTGCATGAGGGAAATGGCAACCTATGCTTGCTATACATACAGGGGATTCCTCTTAGGTCAGTACATGTTCCTGTCTGTCACAGTGCCTGATGACATCTTTAAATACTGGGTGCACACAATGCCTTTAGATTATTAGAAACTTTACAGCTGAAGTCTCTGAAAGCAAAAAATCTTATCATTAGATACTTTGACTAGTGACTACTGGTCAAACCACTTTAGTCTTTCAATACCTTAGGCAAGAGGTGGTAGCTTTTATATTGCTACTTATTTCAAGTCGAACATAGCCTTCTAACTTTCTTTCATTTACCTACTCATTGGTACATTCCCCTCCCATCCCTCCCCACCTACCCCCCCACTTTCAGTGAGTTGTCAGCTCGGCCTCTGTTGGCCGCGGGCTGTAGCCATTGGCTGGCTGAGGCAGAGCGGTGCCATCGGTTTGCTGCTGTTCCTTCGGTGTGGCTGATGTCCCAGGAGATATCCGAGAGCGTGAGGTTCCTGTAAAGAGTCGCAGGGCACCCCTGCAAATGAGTGAGAACCAGTAGAGCTGGGGCGCCATTAATAGACCAGCACCAAGGTTACAATGCCACGGCACTGTCAGCGGCACCATGTAGAATGGGATGGACGCATACCTAGAACCAACAGGCAAGGCACAACATTAGATAACTGTTCTGCATGCAATTACAAAAGAGAAAGCTGTAATATAGGCATGACTGCAGATTGAGAAAACAGATATAAAGAAAAAACCCTGTTTCTACCATGCGGTACAGTATAAATCAGTTCCCTTCAGAATTGACCTTTGTTCTTTTCAACTACAATATGTACAAGTGAGGCCGTCATAGCCACACGTGTTTGGCTAATAGTGACTATGATGGCCATACCATATATATATTTTATTTGACGTTCCAAATTAAAGTTACATATTTTTGACCAGATTTCATTTATAATAAATAATGTATGGTACAATTTCCAATTGGGACAATACTGTGACCATACTGTGTGGTAGAAGCGGGTGTCGAGACGTACCTTCCATATACGTAGTAGAGGTAAGGGAAGAGGAGGACTCGACAGATGAAAAAAGTGATCAGCATAAGAGCCCCATTCACTTTGTGCAGGAGAGTGTGCTGTTGTTTATACTGAGAGCAGAAACAACCAAGAAGTCCGGAGAGAGAGGAGGGGAAAAGAGGCAAGCAGTATAGTTTGTTGAAAGCCAACATTGTTAATCACATTTGTCATTATTCAGTTAATACTACTCATTGTTAAACTACAACACATACAGGACTACATGAACTGCATAGCTATGATTCAACATTGTGTCTTTTTTTGTTCGGTTTATATAGCCATTTGAAAATGACATGCAATATTGATATGCTACATCTTACAATATGATGTTTGACACAATACATGTGACATATAGTGTCTTTTTGAAAGCTGATAATGATGATCATCAAATCACTTGAAAGCAATTAATTATTTTTTTTGAAGAATGGTACTGTGTTGCTTTAAATTTCTTCCAAAATTATTGAAATACTGTCTTATTTCTGCAGTCTATTAAGGTTCTTTGTTGTTCTATGACAATCCCATCACATATATATCTGCCTACATGCACATTTTTTGCCAATACTTGAGACTTTCTCTATGTGCATAAATGAGGCCATTAGGTCGTTGCTTATCTCACAGTCACAGGCTGTTGTCAGGGACAAGGAAAGGGGTGCTAGAGGGGCAAAGGAAAAGCTGATACTGAATCTGCTGAGCATCCCCTCTAAATACTAGGGGCTATATTCAGAGACAAACAGCTGTGAGAGCCTCAACGGCGCAGGCATAAAAACGAACACTCACATACAGCCCTTACTACACTACACATTACCAGTTATCCTGTTGCTGTGAATAGGATTCATGAAAATGCTGCATAAAAGGAAAATAATTTCAATTTCCAATTACACAAGAAAAGGAAGGACAGTACAGATTCACCAGTATAAGTCATGCACATGCGAAATAAAGCAGTGACTCTTAGGAGTCATTCCATGTCAAATCAACAACTGCATTCTGCTCATCCATCTAGGATTTGCTCATCCATCTAGGATTTGCTCATCCATCTAGGATTTGCTTCAAACTTGGCAGTGTTTGTGTTGAAGTTTGGAGTTGGAATCTTTTGGAGTTTCTGAAATAATTAGGTTTTAATAAAGGGAATGTATCACGCCAAATTATGTTTTTAATCCAAGTTTGACAAGCTCAAACTTTTTGTTTGCTCAAAATGAATGTTTTTGTTGTTCACATTATGAAGTACAGTACACATACATTATGAGATTCAGTATTGTATAATTTTATAGTTATGGCCTGCCAAACATTGAAAATATAAATCATCATCATCTTCATAACTTTACAATCGTAAAAACAGATTTGTTCAAACTGTAGTTTAGCAAATTCATGTAGGAGTACTTTATTACTGACCAGAACTTACATTCCCTTTATTTAATTTTTTCATTGGGCATTAAACATAGTAAATGTGATCTCTAGTCACTTTTTTTTAACACGTTCGTTAGTGAATGTAGAAAAGCTTAGATTGGTGCATCAAAGTTAAACATCTTAATTAGTCTGTTAAAGATGGGGCTGTTTTGTTGTTTCACAAATATTTGAAATAAAAAAATGTTGAATTGCTATGGAATGATCCTAAGGCAGGACAAGTTACTTACCTGGATGAGTATTTTCCCTAAGCAGACAGATGGAGTGCTGAGCTCAGCCATGAACATTATACCTTGGAAGTAATCTCCTTTCCCATGCCGCCAGAACTATAGAAAGAAAACCATAATAATCTTTTCACACCCTCCTAAAAATTGACCTTCAATAACACCAGGCCTAAATCAAGATCAAATCATGACTTAACCTGATCTAAAAAGGATTTGAAATAGACCGCAATTGGACTCAATATGTAAACCACTGAAACTCTATGTAGATATTCATAGCTTGTATTGACATCAGTGTTGTTTTCATCAACGATAACTATAACGAAATCATCACGTTGACGACCCTTTTTTCATGACGATAACATGATAAAGACGAGCTAGAAATGGCTCTTCGGTGACTAGAACATGACGAGACGTGTACGAGTTTTCGTTGACGAGACGAAAATGTAAACAGGCTCGGCGTTATTAACAGTTGTCCACATTAAACAACTTTATGTTCGGACAAGTGCGCTCTCCCTGCCTGCTTCCTCAAGGCACATGCAATGTCCGCTCAACCACTCAACGCAGCCTGTCATCCCCGTGCACGAGTACAGGTCAGGGAGGAGCTTGTGTACAAAGGCCAGCGTGGAGCAGAGCATCTCCTCAGGTGGAGACAGCTGGTTTAGCCATGTTTGATCTCACCCGAGTTCGCTATGATTTCCTCGCAGTCATAAAGTAGCTTTGTTTGTAGCAAAGAGCTAACGTAAAGCCATTGATGTATTGTTAAACCTGCAACACATTCTCATGTTATGACCCTGTGACCCCTCCCCCTCAGCAGCATCACTGCTGTGTTTTATTCAGGCTTGTCTGTATGCTTTATATAGCCATATGTTAGGGTTAATTACAATAATTTATAATAAACTGATAAGTGTGCAGCACTTAAAAACCACAAGCCAAAAGGATAAGTGATAAAATATAAAAAAGTACAGTGCACTGGGGACAGAAAAAATATCAGATTTTTTTGTCTTTTTTCTCAGTTAGATTATGTTTGTGATAGATAAGAAATTATTTGGCAGTTAAAATGTAACTTCTTAGAGAATATACTGTAAATGACTGTGATACGCAGATTTGGAAAAATTAAACTATAACTGGCTAAAATTGACTACAACCTTTTTGAGTTTCGTCGACTAAAACATGACTAAAACTATCACATATAGAAATGTGACTAAAACATTTCTCATCTCTCAAGATTCTCAGATCTCAAATAGTATCCACAAACACAAATATGACAAAGAATGACCGTTACCACAGAGACGGGGAAGCAGACGGTGACCATGACGACGTGATGCAGCACCATGAGGAACTCGCGGCGCAGATAACTGGTCAGCGCCGAGCTCATGGACCGAGGTGCAGCTGCGGCCTCCTCATGACCTTTGACCTGGATCTTGTACCAGTAGCACATGAACATGGCGTAGATGTCATACACAAAGTAGGGAACAGCAAACATGATGTACGTGCTTGTCAACCAGTGCCTGTGTGAAGAAACAAGACATTAAATACTATTGTGAATACACGTTGGGAGTTACATACACAATTGTGTAAGAGTGATAATGATATGCCATATTTTATTGCATTGCACTATCACATATTTGATTGCGTTACATAATAACATAAACCATTTTTTCATATTTAAAAGCAAGTAAGTATTAGCTTTTAAATATCTCTATTATAACTTTTTTTTCTCAATGTTGGGCTCAGAGTAGTTGTATAAAAACAATTGTGCCAAGAGCAAGCCAGGACTTGAAGCCAGGTTTGAAACAGGTCTCTCTTGTAAATGAGACATTGAGTCTCAAGGGACCAACCTAAATAAAAAATTTAAAAAAAGCCATGGCTGAAAATGCATCATAAACAAAGTCTGTGCGCTGTGAGTTACTAAATTCTGCCAATGTTCTGCCTCCACCCTAAAGATTAAATAATGGCAATAAAAAGGTAACATAAATGTATGCTGTGATTAATAGAAGTTTTGCAATCTGCAGAGCCCTCACAATCCGTATTTAGGCTGATGTGATCATTAGCCACTGCTCAGGGTACAGCTGTGGCTTGCATCTGTACTGGGTCCTCATTCACAAAAATGCAGCACGGTATCGGAAAGGTTTTAGTTTCGGTATTGATGCCGATTAATTGGGGAGAAACAACGTGGCATCAGTGTGAAATCCATTTTTATGAAGACAGACAAGATGGACCTTTTACAGATACCTCATCTTTAACAAAATAACTTCAGTGCCATTGTAATATTGCTGGTAAAATAATGAAAGCAAGTGGATTATTTTAGTCATCAGTATAGTGAAATTAAAATCTTACTGGTCTTCCATGATGTCTTCACACGAAGATGCAATGATGTACCCAGCTGAAGAAGCCATGACTGCCTGGACAGATGACACCAACCTAAAGGGAAAAAAGTAAATACATAAAATCAATGACACTGGTTAGAGAAGGAAATATGACAAGTAATATTTTGTTCCATGTAAAATCCCACACCTGGCTGACACAATGACTGCATCTCTTTCACTCCATCGCAGCGCAGGGAATGACTTTAAACATTGTTTAGACAGGAGGAAAAGTCCTGGAAAGAACACAGAGCCTGCAGCTAGGACGGTCAGCATGGTGCCAGTCGGGAAGGCAGCAAGTTCAGTGGGCAATCAGATTCTTAAGATCCGTCACTCTGTCCTCTCTCTAAAAAGAAGTAAAAACAGGGAACTTGTTGATCATATCTTAACAGCAACTCCTTTCTATCAGGTTTGAATGCACTCTTGACAGGAGCATGTACCTTAAACTAACCATATGTGAAATTACAAGTCATAATGCTCTCAAAAAAGTAGAAATAAAATACTAAAAGGAAATTAGACAGAGGAAGGAGATAAAATAACATCTGAGCACAGGATGTCAGAGGGCTCTTTGTGCCGCTTAATTCGCTGTGCACATAAAGACAAAGGCTTTATTCACTTTTCTGTTGCATCCTAGAGCAGCCATGTGGCATGCGGTTTTGAAGGTTGCTTACAGTAGACTAGCTGACTCATTAAAAGTTCTAGTGTAGTCCATTACAAAACTACGCACTGCGCTATTTTAAAATTCTGAATGCCAAAATATCAATACGAGCAAGTTGAGCAATTACATAGAGACCACTATTCCTGGCACAATCATCCATCAATATTGTCTCATAAAAACAATATAACCTTTAGGGCATTGTTACTACTGTCACTAGAATAAGACCTGGCATGTGTCTTAGTTCAAGACTTTATTGCACAGAAATATTAATAGTCAAAAGTAGTAGCAACGACTGATGCAAAAATGTTCAACAGTTTGGATAATTTTAGTTTGATTTTAATAGCACCGTATCAATGCATACCCAAGTTCTATTTCTATGAGAAAGATAAATCATGCACAAAAGGAAATGGACAGCAATGTAACAATACATAAAGTCCTGGGGGGGGGCTGCTTTTAAGTGCCACTAATAAAGAAATTACTAATGTGTGAGTAGCCACAGGAAGAATTTAAGTAACTATTAGTAACAAGAAGGTTACACAATACAAAAGGCAGCGCTGACAGTAGCCTATTTGTTTATAGCAGGTAGCATTAGCGGCTAGCGGATCATGTAACTAGCTAGCGAACTTGCTAACTAATACACTGTCGTTAAGCTACATCTGTTGAAGGGAAATGTTAAAAAGTACTTGCACAGAGCCTCTGGTGAGTATAGTCAACGACCAGTGGAAAACCTTGCCCAGCCACGGGATGTAGATAAAGATGTCCCAGGGCTCTCTGCCTCGATGCTCCGCATGTTTATGTGGCCACTTCAATATCTGCAGCGTAGCACTGACGAGCTAACGCTAGCCTGCAGCAGGTCGCACTGAAATATTTAAAAACAGCTCACAATGAGCTTTGGTGACCGATCAATTCTATCACAAGTGTGTTTAATAGGTTGATGAAGAGTTTGATCCGTCTTCAAATGTTGTGCGATAATCCAGCCTCTATGCCATGTCATCTGTCTGACTCTGAGCAGGGATGAGGTGCACCATTGACTCAACACTGAGCTCTGCTGCGCCAGCCGCCAGTGACTTCCTCTCCTCCAGCAGCAGCGCGTGTCATCGCTCAGTGTTCCGCATTTCCTAAATGGACTTTGTTTTCTGTCCACATAAACATTTCATTGATTTCCCACGGGCGAAATCATCTAACCTGTAAATTATGACGTTTGTGCATGCGGGACTTTCTGGAAGAGATCCTTGCCTGGGATCTCGTTGAACATTATTTTCATGAGCTTCAACAGATATTAAATCTAAATCTTAACTGCACACACCAGGCATATATCTATATCGCGTAAAGAACTGAAATAAATCCTGAAGTTTAACACAGACAAGAAATGAATTCCCCTAGTATGTCTTTAATGTGTAGAACTGGTTCTGTATCAGTGTTATTATCCATGGCCTACCCAAACGTTCTATTATTACATTAAATAACTTTGCAGGGACGTTCCACCAAAAAATGTACAAACTATATTGGTGGGCCCCCTATAAGTTATGAATGCATGTTACTTCGACCCCCCCCCCCCCCCCCCCCCCCCCCCCCCCCCC
>OMNZ01015605.1:9757-22164 GCA_900303255.1 Lesueurigobius sanzi | reverse complement strand
TAAAACAGAACAATAATGGTACATTATTTATTTAAAATACAAAAGTAATTTATTTTTTCCCGAAACAACCAAGTAACTTTCTTTAGTGTATGTTGGGCTGAGCCAGTCGTCACTCGCCCGACTACAGCTCGTTCAGAACGCTGCTGCTCGCCTTTTAACTGGCACTAAAAAACGTGACCACATAACGCCCATCTTAAAGTCTCTACACTGGCTTCCCGTCCAGTATCGTATTGATTTTAAAATTCTGCTACTTGCTTTTAAATGTCTTCATGGCCTTGCACCAAAATATCTGTCTGACCTCCTTCAGCCTTACTCCCCAGCTCGTGGCCTGAGGTCGGCAGATCACCGCTTGTTAGTGGTCCCTAAGACCAAAAGGAAATTGAGAGCGGACCGCTCTTTCTCAGTCGCAGGCCCTACGCTGTGGAATGCACTACCATCCCACCTTAGGCAGATCGAGTCACTCGCTGTTTTTAAATCATCTCTTTCGGCGTACTTTTTCACTTTGGCTTTTCATTGAATAGTATTTTTGTATGTTTTTATCATGTTTTCTATTTGTCTGATGATTTTTTACTCTTGCACTGCCTCTATTGTTGTTACTTGTTCGATGTGTCCTGCACTTTGGTCAACAATGTTGTTTTTAAAGTGGATTATAAATAAAGCTGGATTGGATTGGATTTAGTGTTGCCTCAGGGCCCACCAGGTATCAAAATGCTGTACCATTTTTCTACATTTTTTTGTCGATTACCATACTACAATTACACAGTGCAGGGTTCCCACTCTACCTGGAAAACCTTGAAAACCTGGAAAATTACCTACCTTTTTTCAAGTCATGGAAAATTATTTAAAAAATGTCAAATGTCCTGGAAAAACATATTTTATCCTTGGAAATATTTCTCTTCCCTTTACTTTTCAGTTTAAAATTTAATGTCAGTGACCCAAACCAGAGTAAAGACTAGATCAGTCTGCTCCAGAACATGGGAAAAAGTATCTTCCATTTCAACATTTTGTCAGGGGAGGACTCCTGATTCCGAACCCTCCATTTTACCATGTTCCCAAGAAAACGTATGCTTTACATGTCTGAGCTCAAATCTCTTCAGACCAAAAGGCTTTAGCCATTGTTAGATTGCATCCACAGCAGGTGGCGCTGGTGAGTGAGGAGAGTGAGGCAGAGAGGACCTCAAAATTCCTAATCACAATGTTTTATGTGTTTTTGCACTTTTAAATGTCATGGAAATTAGAGTGGGAACCCTGACACAGGCCCCACAGACTGTTGAAGGACAGTTAACACCAAAGAACTACAGTTTATTAAGAGCCACAATGGCGGAGCAGACCAAACAATTCCTGCAGAGTTTTGTCCTGCAGATCGGCACTTGAAGCCTTCAGCCTGAAAGCAGGAGGTGGAACTCCTCAGAGGAAGGATGAGATCCCTCATTAAAAATGTTCTGAGAGATCCAAAGCAGCTGGCCATTGTCGAGGGAGTCAATGCTCAGCAGGTTTCCAGTCACTGTACTGGACCACTTGAAAATCTGACTCAGACTGTTTCCTTAATATCGAGTAAAGGATAACACAGAGTCTACAAAAGCACCATAAAACAACAGGGTGCGCATAGATGGGCCGATAGATGGGTTTCAAAGTTGACAAACATGAGACACGTGACTGATGTGCTCATACATGCTGGCTGAAGAAACCATTTCATAGCAGTTATTCATATTAGATATCAGTTGTTTACATTGGTTATGCTTGAATAATGGCAATGATGAACCGCTAAGGCTGGAAAATAGTTCAAAGTACGTAGGAAGCCTGTCACCTTGTCACTTTAAGTACAGGTGATTGTGGGACCCATGCAAAATATGTATAGTAATATTAAATACAGCTAAGGCATTTTATTTTTGGCCTGTAACGCTAACTGGAATATCCCCTAATATCGCCCATATTATAATAATAATGGCTCACACTTGTATTGTGCTTTTCAAGCTTGATTACCAAGTATCTCAAAACGCTAAATATATGAATGCAGCTCTCTGTACAGGGTGGTTTACAATAAGGCCTAACAGATTAACGTTAATCCACAATTATTTTATGTCATGTCAAATACCATTTCTTTGTAAAAAAAAAACAAAACAATATCTTACCAGATAATATCTGGTAAGATATTGTTTTGTTTTTTTGCTTATTGTATATCTGGCAGATATACAATGAGCACCACAAATGCGTGTATCCTTGATGTCAACTTGGGACCATTTGGCTCGTTAGCAAGCCTCGTTTATTCTTCTGAAAGGGCTGCACACCTGCGACCAATTAAGTCCTGGGTTGTTGGTACTTCCTGTTTGTGCAATCAACAAACCAACACGGTGGCATTGTGTTGATTTTATACGAAAACAAAAACGTGTCAATCGCGTGGCTATGCTGGTACAATGCCGCATTCCACTTGTTTTGTGCCCAGTCTGTGGCGCATGCACCTAATTTAGTCTGTAGACCTTTCTCAGCTGACATCATCATAGCGGAACTTATGTTACAACAATGGGTTGCTGCAAGCAATTCAAATCAAAACATGCTATATCTCTATGCTCTGACCAATCACAGTCTTGTGGGCAGCAAAAGTCACATGACGGGTCCTGAGCTCCGACAAATGAGCATTTGTTCAGATATCATTGTCTGACCTGACCACTCAAGTGCTGAACCGTCTTGGAGAGCGTCAAGACCAGTAACCCCATTGTAAAGAACAGCTAATAACATGGAGCAGATGGAGCAAATCAGCGGAATGCCAACCAAGAGGCCGGCATTCCATTCCAAGTCACATGACTGAGAAAGGTCTTCAGAGGAAAAGACACCCCTTCTTGGCTTGCACACGGCCTCACTACACAGCGAATGGAGCGGTCTATAATGGTCCCCAGATATGTGTCATTTTTGAGAAATAGATTCTTGACAAGAGATGATCATGTGATCTCCTCTCACACAGGATTGCTGGCCGGTTGTCTGGTGATGTCTTGGAAGAGCCGCACTGATGCAAACACCATGTGCGTGAGCAGAAAAGTCCCAGAATAAGCTGCGCCATGTGGAGGCTCCCAGGGGAGACGCGCTGTGTGGTGTTTGGCTCCAGTGAGAGTGAGAGTGATGGTCCATAGCACATAAAAGATGTATTTTTCCCCCCAATTCCCCCCTTTTAGGTTTGCCTGACTTGGCATTAACAACACCGGAATCATAGGTGGGGAAAGTAAGAAGTTGCATAAGTAGCAGTTCATAATTAACACGTTTGAAAGTGATTTCTATAAATAACGTGAGACTCTTCAAATGTTGTCAAACGTGTTAGGAGCTGATGGTGAAGTCTATTTCTCTCTTCTGCCTCCTGAGTGTGGGTACCCGTCCTGAGTGTGGGTACCCGTCCTGAGTGTGGGTACCCGTCCTGAGTGTGGGTACCTGTCCTGAAATTCACTTATACCATCGATACGATTTACTGTATGGCAAACAAATAAACAATGAAACAAGAAAGCTACTTTTCTTCAGAGGTGAGTGAAGGAGCCAAAAGCTACTCTAATAAGAGTGCTGTACAAATTAAACTTTTGCCTTGTCTTTGGGACTCAATAAATCAGGCAAGAAATTAAATATTGAAAAATTTCTCTGAAAAAAACTCCAAAAATATTGTTAAGTACAAGAAATGTTTGTTTGTACATGCACAGTTGATATCATCAAAGAGAGAAAAAAAAATTAATATAATAATTCTGTAGATAGATATAGGACCAGGACCAGGATGTATTGTCCTGGTCCACTACATTTGACTCATCGTTCTTTGCTGTTGGTGCAATATGTCCTCAGTTCCCAATTCCTAGAACCAGGGACCCGCAAGTTCGATCTGGTATGGACTGGAGCAGGGGTCTCCAATCTTTGCCTTGCAAGCTGCTTTTGAGAAACAAAAATGGCAGCAAGCTACTTACACTTCACAGAAACGTGTGTAACTCGGCCTCTAGGACTGTCAAGATGATCGTTCAACTCAGTAAAAGAAAATGACAGTAGTTTCTGCTTTATACTTTGCTATGTTTGGAGATATTTGGTTCAGAACAACAAAAATGCATCTAAATTTTAAAATGCCATTCATCAAGCATATGTAGAAACGTAGAAAGCCTTCGGTGAGCTACTGGTAGCTCCCAGCCTACTGGTTGGAGATCCCTGGGCCTGGACTGGAGGATTCTCCTATTGTGCATACATGTTTTGGGTTAAAACCGGCACAGCTGAAGTAAAACCCTGCAGACACTTGGCACAACTTTTGGAGTATACTATAAGACTAACAACTGCCCTCACTGCAAAAAGCATTTTCGAAATTAGGGTTGGGCGGTTAAACTAGTTAAACTACCAGCTCTTGATTTGAGTAGGTCAGTAAAGTATCTGCCAACGGACTTGCACTAAAAAAACAGAAAGAAAAACCTCATTATGCCCTTAAAATTAGATAATAAGTCTAACTTTACTTGAAATTAGACCCTTTCTTCTGATTTTAAGTGCAAAAATACTTGCATAGACCCATTTCATGTGATGCTATATTAAACAACTGCACTATATGCACACGCACATCAGTCACGTGTCTCATGTTTGCCAACTTTAAAACCCGTCTGTTGGCAGATCATTTTACTTACCTACTCAAATCAAGGGCAAAAATACTAATTGCAAGAAAATTGTACTTATTTTTCAAGTACTTTTTGCAGTGATCAGCCTTTTGTGTTCATTAATGTAGAGAGAAATCCACGAGCTTTGCCTCTCGGCTCAATTTTCCGTGACAAAGACTCTCATTTGGAATAATTAACCCTTTCTGTATCTGTCTTGTCTCCTGCTGAGCCCTCACGCCCTCCGCTCTTGTCCACTGCGCTGGTGCGGCGGCTCGCAGAGAAAATTACACACTTCCTTTCCTGTTTCGCTCTTTTCCCTGGTCTCGCTGTGGCCCTGCTCATGTGTGCGGCATGATTCACACCGAATCACTCAGCAGAGAGCGTGCCGTGTATGCAGGCCTGGCTCACACAGACTGGGGAGGAGGGTCCAGGGTACAGGCCGGAGCCGCTGGCCTTTTGCACTCTGAGGTAATCCATTAGTGTCCGAAAGTTCTAAATGGCAGAGAAGTAACGAGTACACGTATAAAGTACAAACCTTTAGTACTTTTACTTTACTTGAGGCGAGGCACTGCAGGTGAATGTGGGAAAAAATGTAATTGGGTGATGTCTACATATTGAAACTTTTGCTGTATATTACTGCCAAAAATATGCAAGTTCATTTTTTTTATGTATAAAAATGGCCAAAATTGCCTATATTTTTGGCGACAAAATGTAAATAATGAATAGAGCCAGGTTTAAATGTAAGCTGTTATTTTGTTAATATATAAAAGATTTGTTCAGAGGGGATTTTGGATATCTTGTTTAGTTTTTAAGGATTTGATTGACAAATCCTTGCTAACCATCACAGGCTCCTTAAAGACTGTCCAAACCACAGCCTCGTAACAGAGGGGAGTGGTGAGCGAGCCCAGGTATAGGTAATATTTGGTACGGTCGATCCCAGGCACAAGGTCATTCAGAGAAATCCCAGCACCCGACATGTTAGAGCTCTGACCTTTCTCTGTAATGTTGGACAGGTATGAGGTCAGAGTCAGTGCCTGTCTTGTTGCTATCCAAGTTGTAGGAACAACAAATAATAACTTGACTTGTAGTTGATCAATCTATATTATGCGTATTATACCAAAAATGTGGTTTTGTATCATTCATTGAGTCTTCATGAGTCAGATTTTATCTTGTCTGATACATAATGTTGAAATTATACATATACTTTATGTTGAATACACAAACAAGTTACTATAACATTAGAACATAAAGTCATGGTGCCTTGGAGAAAAAAAGAAATATTTCCATGCGCTTGGAGGACTGCATCCATACGTCTTGGCAATGGCTCAAATAACTTATTGATGAAGTCATCTGGAATGGCAAAGAAAGCAGTCTTGCGAGACTCCCAGAGTTCTTATCCTCTCAATCCACTTGACGTTTCGATACATTAAAGGTGTCTGCCACCTCAGCAGCAGACTTGGTCTTCAAGTTCTTGATGATCAGCACTTTGGTTTGTGGTTGAATGTGTGGCATGTTGTCAGCGATCAGATTGCACTTCGCATGAAAGTCTAGGGTTCTTTTTATATACACCTGGGAATGCGTTAATTACATTATTTGTCCAGGAGAAGCTCTAATCTGTGATTGGTTGAATCATTTAAAGACATGACAAGACTTTTGTCCTTGCAAAATCTGACCTTTCTGTCTTTAAATGACAAAACTCAATGAATGATACAAAACTTTCTTTTGGTATAATAAACATAATCTAGAGCTTTCAATTGATCAACTGCAAGTCATGTTATTATTTGTTCTTCCTACAACTTTGATAAGTGACAAGACTTTTGTCAAGCACTGTAGTTATTAGTGAATAAATCTGTAAAAATATACATTTTGCTTGTTTGTTTGGGTTTAAAACTCAATAAATCAGGATGGAAATTAAACATTGAAAAATCCTTCTGAGTGAGCCCGTAAATATTGATACAAGATACAAGACCGGAAAGTTTGGAGTCTGTAGGTGCTACTGAAGCAGAGGTGATGTTGCCACAAATTTTGAGGAAAATGTTCATTGAAGTTACAGTTTCCCACACAGTTCTGTGGAAAAATGTTGAATCAGTGCAATAATTACACTCCTTATTGTAAAAAATTGGGAATTTGTTTGTTTCCAGGTGAAAGTTTATAGGCCCAAATCTGCAGTGTCTCCCCTTAAAGTAACTTTTATGATAAATACTTTTTACTTCAGGACATTTTAGTGCCCGTATCTGTATCCTCCACTACATTTTTGAACTGACGCAAAAGTATTTCTCATTGGTTTAAACATATGTACTGTATTTTCAGCCAACCAGCTCAGGCTCTGTTTGACCTGATTTAGTCCTAGTTTAGACCTGGTAGGCAAAAATTCTTCAGTCTTCATCTGTACTCTGTAGTTGAAGTGTAGGACGTTTCGAGCTTAGTCCAAAGGCCCTGCTGCTCCCAGTAGTCAGGGTCCTACACTTCAACTACAGAGTACAGATGAAGACTGAAGAATTTTTGCCTACGATGGACAAGTCCTGTACTGAGAACCTACACAAACTAGTTTAGACCTGGTTGTTTGTTTATTTAGTTGGGACAGTACATGGGACTCATGCATGTACTCAAAAACATAAAATGAAGGAAAACATGCAAGACACCCCCCCCCCCCCCCCTCATATTTATGTGGGTAATAAACAGCAAAAGTGTCAAATTGGTATCAGTTAATTTAAACTTGTTTCCCTATTCACCTTCAGTGTCTCGCCTTAAAGAGTTTTGGCATAAAAATCCAGCCCCAAATCCCCAAAACAACTTCGTATTCAAGCGATATCCCATTGACAAATGTTAATTGGATAATTTGTGTTTTGGCTGTTGCTCGCAGGCTGTTAGCATCCAACTATATGTCCTTAAGAAATGTTACCTCTAATGTGTGTCCGTCACTGGGCTTTTTCCAATGTCTGCAGCACAGTGCGCTCTGATCGGATGAAAATAACTCTGTAAATATTAATGTGAAACTGCGATGGTTGTGTAACACGTGATTTTACACAGTTGTAAATACCTGATTGTTCATTGGTTTAAAATCCCACAGTCCACAACTATGTGCGTAATGTTGGTAATGTTCCCCGGCGCTGATTCCAGAAAGTGTCTGTGATTCATAGAAACATATGGGGCCGTGAGTGTCTCTTGGCAGGACAGTCTCGTGTTGTGTCACGTCTCTCCTCCTTCCATCCTGTCTTCCCTCCCTCCAGTCGCTCGCTTCTCCCCGCCCTCCGCAGCCTTGGCAGAGCGAAGCGCGCGGTGTCCGTGTGGACATGTCTTCGTTGCTTTTACGCACCGAGTTATTTCGGCGAGAGTTTACATGGGACTCAAGTGGACAGCGTGAGCTGAGTTACTGAAAGTTCATTGTTTTTCTCGGAAGCAACAGCGTTTTGTTTGTCCGGTGGCGCGGATGAGACTCCCATCACGCAGCAGCTTAGTCCGGATGCCTGGTGGTCTTTGCCCGAGTCGTGAAGTGGAATGGAAACGATCTAAAAAGAGAGCAGCGTGGGAACTCTGAAGCGCTACACTTTTTGGAAATCTTCGAAAGAGCGAGCATGATCCCTCCGGCAAACATGCTGCAGGAGGAAAGTGGGGGCAAAGAGGACAACAGGGAACAGGACGAGAGTCCAAAATCTCCGACGACCACTGCCAGTCAGCAGGAGACCAAGGTAGGACCATCGTAACTAACTATTCCCTACAAATACTTACAGCACACGCAACATTATTTTCCTGTGTACTTTTTCCAACTTGTCTAAGCTCGTGTGCAGATAGTAAGCTACACGGAAAGGGGAGTATAATTGCCTCTAAATGCCACTAAAGGGCAACAGCACTTTACTCCATCTTTGAAATAATATATGGATGACATTTGTTGGTAATGGGATGGGACAAACAAGTTGGCTCTGCTCAACCATATTTCCTGTTGGAGATGACACAGAGGACCTACAAATATGGTGAAAATATAGACTCACCAATTATTTATGCAAAAAAAAAAAAAAAAAAATCTAGGATTCTAGCATTAAAAGACCAGGCGAAACCATGTACTGTATAGTAAGGGGAGACACTGCAATTGAATAGGGGGGAGTATAATTGATGATTGAATTGATTGACATGAATATATTTTCTTTTTCTACATCGTCTATGGCTATATCTTCGGCAACATTTCTAAATAATAGAGCCAGGTATGGTTTTATTTTGTTGACACATTTGTTACAAAGATTGTTTCAGAGGGGTTTTGGGATATCTTGTTTATTTTTATTTATATGTAGTTATTATCTAGTGAATAAATCTGTAAAATTTCAAATGTTGCCTTTTTTTGAAGCAAAATAAATCAGGCAGGAAATAGATATTAAAAAACCCCTCTAAACAAACCTTTGAAATATTGTTAAGTAGTACAAGACTGAAAGGTTTGGTGTCTGTAGGTGCTACCAAAGTGGATGTTGACGCCACAATGTGAGAAAATGCTCATTGAAGATAGAATTAGACTTTAGAAGTAAACTTTAGGTAATTTATTTGCGGTTTCCAGGTGAAAGTTCATACAGTGCGTTAAGGTTAAGAGAGCAAACTGAAACAAAACCAGAAAAAAAAAAAAAAAAAAAGAAAAGCGTTTAGCAGTGTCTCCTTATTTGATCAAAGGTTTGCGGTTGATGCATTAGTGAATGAGTGTTTTCCAGTATGTGGCAGTTGATGGACCTCTACAAAAATAAAAAAAACATGTCCCTTAACCTTTACTTTGTATGTTTGTTTTTGCAGCTGTGCATTGTGCTAAATGTTATATCACTGATGTGGCGCTGTGAAGTGTGGCTCTAAGCGGCCGCTGGCACAGCACTGCCTTTAGTGGGTCAGGCGTACTTCGCGGGATAATTAGCTGAACACTATTGGACATGTTTTTACGGCGCAGAGTTCTCCTGGTGCATGTCCGGCCTCAGACTGATCCACGTCTCCCACAAGGACAAACCAGCACTTCATCTTGGGAAGCATTTGGCACACCTACAGCAGTTTGCATGCTTTACATTCTCCTGACGTCTTATATTGGCAGTATGTCTTTGAGATTAATGGATAACAATTTCTGCACAAAAAAAAACTTGGACCAAAATTCGCTTGTAGGTCAGGAAGTCAAATCCATTAACATTGACGTCTAAGTTACAGAATCGCAGCTGTCCCAAAGCTTTTATTCTTTGTTGCATATAATACACTCTCCATAATACTCTCTCCTGAGTCCTTTCTGAAATAAGGCAGAAACCAGAAAGTTTTACTGATAAAATGTTTGATGGAAGAGTTATCTGGCCCAAAGCACTGCAGGTGGATCAAACTCAGCGATGCAATGCTTTCTCTTCTGTGATACGCTGCCTGACTGAAGGCTTGACAACGCTTTCTATGGGGCAATGTCTAAAAACGTGTCATGGGATGGATGCACTGCCTGGCCAAAAAAAAAAAAAAAAAGTTAAAACAGTTGCCACCTGGATTTAACTAAGTACATAGATCTGGGGTTGCTGCCATTGGTCAGTTGTAGGTTCAGCAACACTATGTTCCCAAAGAATGAGATCAGCTGAGTCACGTGAAATGGTTTTCAACAGTCTGTTTCAAACCATTTCTGGTGACCACATCGTGAAGCTCATTGAGAAAATGCCAAAAGCAGTTATCAAAGCAAAAGGCGGCTATTTTGAAGAATCTATTTCACCTTTGTGGCTACTACATAATTCCCTATGTGTGTGTTTGTAGTTTAATGTCTTCAATGAGAATCTACAATATTATAGTCTTGAAAATAAAGGAAAAAAACAATACAGTTGTGCTCAAAAGTTTACATACCCTTTAAATTTATATACCATTGTAATCTTTTGTCCATTTTTCATAGAATATGAATGATCTTTTTTCCACTCATGGTTAGTGGTAGCCTGGCCTTACCATACCCTTGTACTCATTTCGTACATAGGGTGATCTTCACACTTGAGCTCTGTTTTCAGGTGGGAGGGGTCAACTCCTTTTAAAATTTGAAATGATTGGATCTGATTTTATCCAATCGCTAGCCTGGCCTTAGCCAATCCATAAACTCGATTATCATTCCCCGCATATGCTTGACGTCACCTACAACACCCGCTTCACCCGCTCGCTGAATGGCTAGGATGACTGAGGCCCCAGTCACTGAGACCAGACTCAGGCGTAACATGTAGGGAAATGATAATCAACCGGAGTTTACGGATGGCTAAGGCCAGGCTAGGTCAGTGGTTGTGTGAAGCCATTTATTGCCAAAGAACTGAGTTTACTCTTTTGAAATCATAATGAAACAGAAACTACTCAAATGTCCCTGATCTAACGTTTACATGACCTTCAACAACTGCCAGGAATATTGTTCAGGAGCAAAGAAGAACTCACTTCAGCTGAAATACAGGACAAAATTGATGTTTGTTTCAAGATGCACAATATGTAAACTTCAGGTCAGGGACATTTGGCTAGTTTCTAGTTGAAAAGCGTAAACAAACAGGTTTTTTGGCAATAAATGGCTTCACACAACCACTAACCATGAGTGAAATAAAGGTTTTTGTCTTATCATTCATATTCTATGAAATGCATAAGTTGAAACAATCTTATGAGCACAACTGTACATGGAAAAATGTGTCCAAAGCTCTGACTGGCAGGTGGCAGCGTATTGTTAATTAATTGTTAATTCCTAAGAGAATATCATTTCTCAAAGTCAACAAGACAACTACCACTTTCGTCTTTAAATAAAGCTCTTCTTGTGCTCTGCTCCTTTGAAGAACATGAGGCCAGACCAAGAGAAGCGCAAGGTGAGGTTCTACACAAACCATGGCCCCAGTCCATCATCTCAGCCCTCTGCATGGAACCCAAAAGTTGTTTAGCCGCAACTTTTGCCTTTTTTAACCGATAGTTTCAGTACAGGGAAGGTTTACAGTTGACTAGTGATGGGATGTATGGCTCTTTAGAGGGAGCCGAGTCTTTTCGGTCCGTTCATTTAATTCAACTGGCTCATTCGATTTTCTCACTCATTTTTTTTTATGACGCCATCCAGAAAACACATTTTAACAAGACCTGATCACTAATAGAAATCTTTTTATGCAAATTATTTTAAAAAAACTGGTAAAATAATTGTCTCTGATAAGAAAATGACTTAAAAATGCTTGAATCAAAAGAATTTACCTTGATTTGGAATATTTTACAATTATCTATCTTTGGCTTTTTTCTCTCAATTCACATGTTGTTTTTCTTATTTAAAATGTTAATTTCTCTTATGTTATGTGAAATAATGCATGCTATACTGTTATATTTTTTAGTTCTGTAAAAAATGAAATGGAAAAAGGGGGTAGGAAGCATAAGTTTTGCTTCTACCTACTCCTTTTCCAATTATAACTTGAATGTTTTTCAGAATCAGAATCAGAATAGAGTTTATTGCCATTGTCAATGAAGGTTTCACAGACTAGGAATTTACTTTGGTTTGACTCGTGCAACATGAAACATAAATATAGATATAAAATAAGATAAATAATAAACTATGGAGAAAAATATAGTAATAATTAAATAAAGGCTATAACTTTAAGGCATGCATAAAACTAGAAAATAAATAAATAAAAAATAAAAAATCTAATTAAAATAAAATAAAATAGTAACTTAACACAATATGACACAACAGCATAAATGGTAAATGGTGTTTTTTTTTATTTATTGTACCATGTATCCACATAAGGAACATAATTCAAAATAAACACCACTGCATGCTCCATTGATGAGTCCAAACCTGCTCTAAATTGGTCTAAATGATCTACATTCAGGCACTTTTTA
>OMNZ01015596.1:33840-44120 GCA_900303255.1 Lesueurigobius sanzi | reverse complement strand
TCATCATTAGCCTCTTCTATTTTCTGACAATTGCTCCAACAGTTGTCCTTTTACCACCAGGCTGCTTGGCAATTGCCCCGTAGCCCTTTACAGCTTTGTGAAGGTCTACAATTTTGTCTCTGGTGTCTTTTGACAGCTCTGTGATCTTGCCCATGTTGGTAGTTAGACTTTTGACTGATTGTGGGGTTCACAGGTGTCTTTATGAAAGCTAAGAACCTCAAACAGGTGCTACTAAATTAGACTCATGAGCAGAGTGTAGTTGGACTATTTAAAAGCAGAATAACAGGTCTTTGAGGGTCAGAATTCTAGCTGATAGACAGGTGTTCAAATACTTATTTTCAGCTGTATCAAACAAATAAATTGTTAAAAAAATCATAGATTGTGATTTCTGGATTTTTCTTTTTAGATTATCTCTCACACAGTGGACATGTACCTACCATGAAATTTTCAGACCCCTCCATGATTTCTAAGTGGGAGAACTTGCAAAATAGCAGGGTGTTCAAATACTTACTTTCTTCACTGTATATAAGTCGCAAGGCCAGCCAAACTATGACAAAAAGTGCGACTTATTGTCCAGAAAATACGGTACTATTTAATTTACTTGTTCCCTCTTTCTTTATTTGTAATGAAAAACATCAGGTATAGTGCCTTTAAGGCTTCAGACGGGAACTCTCTAACATCCAGGTGAATATATAATCAGTCCCATAAAACAATACAGTCACCCGCTTTACCATCCAGAGCAAAGCCAGTCAATAACTTTTGGCTCTTAAGAAGAATTTATAATGTTTCTCGAAGCGTTGGGCGTCTAAATGAATGCCCAGCTGTATTATTTAATTGGACTCTCATTATTTGTCACGGCTTTATTTTGCCGAGGAAATTGCTTTATATTTCCATCTAATCATCTATTGAATATACTGTATTTTTTCCTTGTATAAAACCACCCCATGTGGATTCAGCACGAAACTACCCAAAGCCGTGACTTCATCGAAACCACACTTTAGGTTTCAAGTGCGGCGAAACCTAAAGTGTGGAATTATTTAAACAGGGACTGAAATAGACCATTAGTAACGGCGAGTCTATCACAATGCGCCGCCGGTTCAGGTGAGGATTCGACAAGGGAACGTGACAGTCCCTTTTGTGTCACTAATGTATCAAGCGCCGCACGCCAGCGTTGCCTTACTCTTAACCTAAAATTCACCTCAGTCCGAAGTTGCTACAAACGTCTTCTTCAGATGAACTCTCCCTCGGAGCTCCGGGGGTCAATGCGGACAGAGGCAATTAAAGCAAATACTCGAGGTCACATGGGGCTGAGAAATAAAATATTAACACAGCGATTGTGATTCAACGCCTCAATGTACGTATCCTTTTGATGCAGTATATGGCAGTACTTTGTTCCCGATCATGAAGGATTTCGATAAGATACTGTTTCTATGAACACAGATGAAAGCAATAATGCCAGTCATAAAAGTCAGACACCGAACTTTACCTTTAAATGCACTTAGACAGATGGGGAGAGGTCAAGGCGCTATAGCCTTAATGTCCTGCAATTACATTACACATGGGTGTGTCTTGCAGCCTGCCCATATTTCTCTTTTATTAAACTCCACTGTACTATGTCAATGCTGTATCTCAAAAAACAAACAGTCATTTCAATGGCTATAACTGCTTAGTCCACAGTCACACGTGTTAATACTTAACCACAGCTAAAATAGACCGTTTCTTCACACTTGTATAAATCATTCGAGCCTATTCAGATTGTACTATTTGCTTATGAAAATGAGAACGACCTCGCTAAACCCACAAGCTACCAATTCCGCCAAAGACCAGATAAGCCAATGTCCAGGACAGAGGAAACTAGTAGGAGTACTAGTTATCATTGGTAGTCAAAGTACTTGATTTCATTACTGTTGCTCACTCCAGTAATTCCTTAAGTTAGAGTACAGAAGTATTTGTGACAGAAAACACTTTGATATTCAAATTAGAAAGAACAAATTGTCTTGGGTGCAATCTTCATGTTTATGATTCACTCATAACATTGTGGCTTCAAAAACACGAAGATCCTCTGCTGCTCGGCCAAACAACGAGAACAAACCTAGTGGGAACTTCTCAACAAAACTACTCAATTAAAGTAAAAAAAGACAAACAAAACTGTACTTATTGTAATGTAAATGCCCTTTGTTTCTTACCACCTCTGAAAGTAATAGGCTAAAATATGCAAATAAGTTAAACTGGTCTATTAGGACTATAAGATTTGCAAAAATGATTGAAGTGGTCCCTCCTCGCAGACCCTCAAACCAGGCAACTTAAGGCTGTGAAAACTGCTGTATCATGTGCATGAGCTGTAACGTCAAACAAGAGAAAAATGGGCTCAACGTATAATCACATTTCTATGGTAACATACTAGGAGAGTGAAATGTCATCAATTTTGGGCGGGAATAGAGGACTTATAATGTTGGTACAGCCAACAAATCAATGTTCAAATTAGTCTGGGAGCATGAGAAAAAAAAATCCTGAGTCAGTTCTCACACTCCCAAAATGTAACAGATCCACTAGTGGTGAATAGAGCTCCTTGCACTTGGATATCTCCATTTATTTTCCCCTGCTAATTCTTTGCCTGGTTATTTATCAATTCGTTTTTAATATGAGGGATATTGTTGAGGTTGTAGCATTATTTCTAGGCTTTGTAAGCTGGATTTTAATTTTTGTTTCACTGGAGGATCAGTACTGGAAAGAGTCCACTCAAGATGGCAGTGTCATTATAACCTCCGCCGTCTACGAGAACCTGTGGATGTCTTGTGCAAGTGACTCCACTGGGCTGTACAACTGCAGGGACTTTCCTTCACTTTTTGCTCTGCCAGGTAAGAAACACTTTTCTATTTGAACTGTATATTTCTTTTAATAAAATAAAATAATAGAAAACTAAACTAAGTTGACAAGAAATATATGTAAAATATGAAATATGTCAAAAGTATATGAAATATGTCAA
Source organism: Lesueurigobius sanzi (assembly GCA_900303255.1). Taxonomy (NCBI): domain Eukaryota; kingdom Metazoa; phylum Chordata; class Actinopteri; order Gobiiformes; family Gobiidae; genus Lesueurigobius; species Lesueurigobius sanzi. The sequence continues at coordinate 41,134 of OMNZ01015596.1, read as the reverse complement.
AAGATGAACTATAAATTGCTTTGTAAGTTATGCTCACATATTGATGATTCAGCTTTTTGTAAAAGCTGATTGTGCATTTTCTAACTGTACGGACAAAGCCTTTGGAGCAGCACTGATTCAAAGAAACATGTCTTTTTCACACTTAAGTCATGTAATGTTTAAGCCCAATAAAAATAATTGGGCTAAAATATTAATTGCAATAGATTTTAATCACAATTTCATTGATCAGCTGTAATGTAGGTAACAGAATATCCTTTGCAAACTACTAAACAATCTTATACTGCATATATCATACAAACCCTGTAGTTTAAACCTCTACAGACACTGAAATGCAGGGTATTAGTTTAGCAGTTCATAGTCTTCTCTCAAATGGGAATGGTCCTTGGTGTTGAACTAAATCTTGATTTTTAAACATTAACAGAAAACCTAATTACAATTGCAAAACTGGTTGGAAAAAATGCTATTAGATATTTTTTTTCAAAAATCATTCCTCCATAGTTGAGACTTTTAGAGAAAAAGAATCCAAACAATTGAGTAAGTCAAAGAACGCAAAATGATGGACCTCAGGGCAATTCTAAATAACAATGTTTTATTTTAATACAATTTAACCAACCTTTTTAAATGAAATGAAATGTTTTTTTTTGCTATATTATAGAAAAAAAAACATTTAATTTTATTTAAAAAGGTTGGTCTCCCAGGCTTTAGTAATATTATTACTAAAGCCTGGGAGACCAACCTTTTTCAACTAAAAGAACCTTGCACTGTCTGAAAGAACAAGGAAATAGCTTTACTATTTTTTTAAATCATATTTTTCTTTAAGAACTGAAGGGTACAGTAATCGTGTTATAGTTAGTCTACAGTCGGTGTTACCAGACTCAAAAGCTGGTCAATTAATGTTTTTAGAGAGCAGTTCAAATAAGTGAGGAGCCAGATCTAGTGGAGCTGTGCCAATGATCTACCGGTAGATAACTGTCGACCGGTGCCCACTGGTCTAAAGGAATGTATTTAGCTTTATTTCATTATGTGCAGTCTATTGACTGTAGTGATTTTCAACATCACCACTATCACTGAATCTGTTACATGTATTTCTTATGCAATATTTAATTTGTATTTGTGAATATGTATTTATTATTACCATTACCAGTCTATTGTAACCTCTTTGGTTTTAATTGTTGCTATGCTTGACTACAGTATTTCATCTTATTATTCTGGTCCAAATGTGTTTCCTTCTCATTTAATTCCCGTTAGGCTTGTGTTGTTTGAGGATTTCAAGCACCACATTTTTCCTGTGGCATGTTGCACTGAGCCGTATGACTAGACAGGACATTTGGAGGAGACACTTTTGGGGCACGGCTGTGAGAAGCAAATAGATTTATCAGTGATGCTGGTCATCTGCAGGTCAGCCTCCTCACGCCCTGCGGACATTTCCCATCAGCCCTCTGTGCTGCGTGGAGCACACGAGACGTGCTTCTCATCAATTAACTGTTTGATAACGTTGACATAGTGTTCAAAGCAGGTGTCGAGACGTGACAAATAGCTTTGAGTCCATAGATGAGGAGTGCGAAGGTGGGACTTTCTGTTGTCTCTGAAGTTGTGCAAACATTTGGCTTTTTGAAAGAGTCTGAATAAAGAGGAGAATAATGGAGGAATTATGAGTTGGCATTAATCATTGATTGCACAGTTTTCTGAAGAGCCCTAGCTGAGGTGTTGCTGTGGATTGGGGAAGCACTCCGACACAGCACTGCCAAATAGCTCAGAGATCGAACTCCCAGGACAGAACAGAATACCTTGGTAAAATTTAAAATCTGGATTGGGAAATTAGGCCAAAATGAATGCGGTAGTGGAGGCGTTCGCTCTCTTCCTTGGTTTTCTGGGCTGGCTGATGGTGGGAATTGCCCTGCCTAATCGATACTGGAAGGAGTCCAGCGTGGATGGTAATGTTATCACCACATCCACCATCTATGAGAACCTCTGGATGTCCTGTGCCACAGACTCAACAGGAGTCCACAACTGCCGAGACTTTCCTTCTTTACTGGCCTTGAGTGGTACGTTCTTCAGTAAAATGTGGCTTTATTCATTTCTTAACAGCAGCTAATCAGGCTCGAAGCCAAACCTTCTAGTGGTTGTTCTTGTGCTGTTTAGTGAGTTCATGTGGATATCATATGAAACAAAGGTGTGTGTTATGTTGTGTACAGGATTTAAGTAAAGAATTTATTGTTTAGTTTAGGCATTTGGAAACACACTGTGACTTCTGATAGTCATAATAATAGAACAGTAATAGATGTGATAGTAAACATCTGATAAGAGGAGAAAACTACACAGTCTCTCATAAAGTCATTAGGCACCATAACAAAGAACTCCTTTCTTATCATTACACATATCTTTTATACTGCATATGAGAATTCTTTTGAATAGGTAGGACCACAACTTCCTCGATTTAAAAAAGCCTTTCATTTTCTTTTCCTATAATGAAGTGTAAAACTGTTATAAAGTACATTCTTGTGGCTCTGGAAATTCTTAGCCAAAGTTCTGAGTAAGCTGTCCAATCTGATATGTACCTCTTCCTCATGCGTTTGTGTGCAGGTTACATCCAGGCCTCGCGGGCTCTCATGATTGCCTCCATTGTCTTTGGAACGTTTGGTCTCGTGGCGACTCTAGTGGGGATGCAATGCTCGAAAATTGGAGGAGAAAATTATGTCCTAAAAGGGAGGATTGCTGCCATAGGAGGAGTGTTCTTTCTATTACAAGGTAAGAAGAAAATATCATTTAAACATGTAACTACAATGTTAGATCTGGGTCCCAGTCTGTTTAAAAACACTCAAAACTTTGTGTTTACAAAAGACAAGCTATCAGGGAATGAGTCACTTCTTCTTATCGAATGAGCTGTGGCACATAAGACCAATGTTTACATGGGTAAACATTATTACATTACATTATACATACTGTATATTTAGCATTATCTCAAAAAAACTTTTGTTGGAAAGCTTGTTTATGATGCCATTAAATGAAAGTAGACAGACTGTGTTTATTTATTCAAGTCAAACAAACTGAAAACATTTGTGTTGTATCTATTAAATGTAAGTCTAATGTCAAGCTCATTGGACACCAATTATAAAGACTGTATCAGAGGAAACAGACACATAATTCTATTTACAGTGTGGCTATAATACTGTTTATGAAATGTTTTTAAGGGATCTGCACAATGATAGCTGTGTCCTGGTATGCGGCCAACATCACACAGCAATTTTTCGACCAGTTTTATCCAGGGACAAAGTAAGTACAATCACACTAAGACACTGTTTTAAAAAACACCGCATTACCTCTAAATCCTTCTGGGTGGACAGGTATGAGATTGGAGAGGGCCTGTACATTGGTTGGGCTTCAGCGACACTGGCCATCTGTGGAGGGGCGTGTCTCCTGTTTTCATGCAAAGGCCCAACATCAGATGAAAAAGTGTAAGAGTCATTCTGATGGAAAAAAGCAGTAGTCAAAACGAGAAAACTAACCGTCATTTTTGTCGTTGTGTATTGCAGGCAATATCCATACCAGCCGGCCTCCAGAAGTCATGTCTTCTCAGTTATGGCACCATCTCAGTCTGTGCCGAGCAACTATGGAAGAAACGCATATGTTTGAGAGGATTTAAAAACAATATTTACTCTTTCATCTCTGTATCTCAGGTCCTAATGTGTCTTGCAAAATAGAAAGTACATCTACATGGTTTGATACAAAAACAATACAAAAAACTTTATATAAAACAAAATCTCTGCTTGATTGACTGCAGATAAAGTTTGTAGGACTTAAATAGTAGTACAATTATAGCATTTTGAACCATGTCAGTTTTGTTTTATATTTCATTTTGTACAGACATTTTGTGTTTGCCTGTGTTTTAAAAGGTTACTGCAGTTAATGACAATCTTCAACATAAGAATAAAGTATTTGGACAATGCTACACACAAGTTACAGTTAAAAGAAATATTCAAATTCAAATCTTGGAAATTTTATCACATGTATTTTGTTGTTGTTTGAATGTGTGTATTATGGGTGTTATTGCTTTTTTATACACTAATAAAGCATTTTATTACATTACAAGTTAAGAGTTAATAATAATGCATTAGATTTATGTAGCGCTTTTCTGGACATTTTACATGGCATTATTCATTCACTCCATACTTGGTGGTGGTAAGCTATTATTGTAGCCACAGTTGCCCAACACAGACTGCCAATCTGCGCCTCCGATCACCACCAACACTCACACACTACATTAACACAGGCTTCCTAGCATTTCTCCAGCGGTCTCCTATCCAAGTACTGACCAGGCCCTGCTTAGCTTCTGAGGTGTGCTGGGATCAGGCAGAGCAAAGAGAGGACCAAAGAGAGTTCATATTTTATCACTGAGCACTACAGAAATTATTCAGTTATAATACAGAGCTATATTCAATTTTTATTCTATTTTATTTGTATAGCCCAGAACAAAGTTGCCTCACAGGGGCTATAGTGATTACAGTTATAACACTTGTGTATGCAAGCTGTACATGCAATAAGCTACAATAGGCACCCATGGCACCTCCCAGTGGCAACTGTGGGATTACTCTTGAATAGACGACTCACAAATCCAACATCTACTTTTCTTTGTTGTGGAAAATTGGTTTCTTGCAGACACGTGATAGTGGCTTCTATTGGAGGTTGCCATATTGATGGCAAGTCTTGTGACACCCATTAATCACCAACTGATACAGTTGTCATCCAGTAAGGAAGTGCCTATGGGCCTGAGTGGGCCGGTCATGACCATGATGTTATAAGATGAAAAAAATCGACAGTATACAAATATGATTCTTGATTTGTGATGTGTTTATGATGAAATGTATGATATTGTACATATTCTGATGATGCGGGGGAGGGCAGAGGGAGCAGCGGCAAAACCATTTAAATCTGTTTTGGAAAAGAGGGGGCAGAAAAATATAAGAATTGAATTATTCTATCTGTTCCTTTCTGATCATGGAAATGTTTAAAGCATTGGAAAAATAATGTGCACAGTATGTGACTTGTGCAATTATGCATTTTCATGAAAAAGAATAAAGAATGAAATGAAAATGAATTGTGTATTTTAAAAATTGTGGCAGCTGACGCACACATTCATGTTGGACATTAGAGGTGACAAGGTTGGATACAAACTGAGATGGTTGTTTGTTCTAAGGATTTTGTTTTTCTTCATTATTACCAATGTCAACTTTTATTTATTTAAAGAACACACGTATTTTACAATTAGTTATTCAATATAAAACAACAAACACGTGAGCCCATTCAAACTTTAAGGACATGCAGCAAAAATGCCACACCATATTGCCAAACTAATCTTCAGGAGCTTCCTTTACCAAGTTATCAAGACTTAAACCATCAAAACGTATAAAATGCCATCCTTCACTGTGAGTGAGGTCCTGAGCACCTTTAGCTGCATAGAAATCTCGAGCCGGGGAGTTCCAGTCCAAAACAGCCAGCTGCAAACGAACACACTGCTTCTCTGCAGCAACCTGGAAAACAGGAATGTTAACAGTTAGTTTTACAGCTCACCATAAAGAAACCTACCGGGTGAAATAACTTTTACCTTTGCAACTTTGCACATCATGCCTTTGCCAATACCATTACCTGCAACGAAATAAAAAAAAAACAACTTAAAAGCGTTTTATAATTATTGTTTTGATCTTGACCTCATTTTCACCTCTGAATTCTGGCATCACATAAAGGTCTTCCAGGTAAACTGCCCGTCCCTTCCAAGTGCTGTATGTGTAAAAGTAAAGACCATATCCAACAACTGCATAACCTGTAAATCACACACAAATGTACTATAATGTTTTTGTTTTCATGGTTACATAACAAATATAACACTAAAAAAAGAATAGGCTACCATCTTTAGATCTGTGCTCGGCAGATACCTCTGCGACAACACACTCGAAATATGGATTTTGACAGAAACCATCACGTTCCAGTTCTGAAATATAAATATGATCATTAAAGTTTTCTGGGTTTCAATTGGTAAATAAACATGAACTTCTGATTACACTACAGTAGGGTGACCAGATTTTTCACATTAAAAACTGGGACAAAATGTAGTTTTTCTTGCGTTTTTTCTTAAATTTTTTCGTCATTTTTCTTGTCTTTTCTTATATATTTTTTGTAGGTTTTTTGTAATTTTTGTCACGTTTTTTTTGTGTTTTTCATAATTCTTTTGTATTTTTCTTCCTTTTTTGTCACTTTTTCATAATTTTTCTCGCATTTTTTTGTCAATTTGTAATTTTTCTCACAATTTATTTTTGTTTTCGTAATTTTTGTCTTTTTTTCATCATTTTTTTCCCATTTTTTCATCATTCTTTTGTATTTCTTCTTCCTTTTTTGTAATTTTTTAATATTTTTTCTCGCATTTCGTCATTTTTCCTGTGTTTTCTTATTTTTTTGCTGCATTTTTTGTCACATTTTTTGTCTAGGTCAAAAGTCATGAAGTATCAAGTAAATATACTGCTTTGGATATGGCACTGGTGAAAAACTGGGACAACTGGGACAAATGAATGGTTTCAGAATTCACAGGGACATGGGACAGAGGGCTCAAAACTGGGACTGTCCCGGGTAAACTGGGACGTCTGGTCACCCTACACTACAGACACAGGGAGTCTGTAGGCCTGTGACTCTGCAAAGAGCTCAGATTAATGAACACCGCCTCTGAACTCTGCCCATACAGAGGCAGCGCAGGTGCCCTGCGGCAAGTTACCTTCGTAAGATATTTTCACTTGGTCTGGCATCTTTTCAAAAACAGCTAACTCCTGAAAAGTATGATAAAATCATTGTGATTAGTACAATATGTGCCACCTTAAAAAGAAAAAAAATGTCAAGGTTTAGAAAGTTAGCTCGACTACATATCTCAGTGAGCTCACCATAATCATTCGTGCAACATCTTTGCAGTCTTCTTTTCTTGCAGCTCGTATTTTAAAATTCATATTTGGTTATTTGAAAACGACGTTTGAGAAGAAGACTGACAAATATGGGGGTGTCACAACCCAAACCTCGCTTTGATCCGATCCGCGGGAAAATTCAATCTGCGCATGGTCAGATCATACATCCATGGGTCAGATGTCCTCGCGCCACTGTACGGCAAAATAATAGGGACAAACTACATCTAAAATGCTATCGATCTTTATTTTACACTTTTTAACTATGAAATAAACTCTGCACTTCTTTTCATTCAATAAAAAAAAAAAAAAAAAAAAAAAAAAAACTTCAGTCCGACCGTGAGGATGCCCTGGCC